>QEOT01008029.1:261829-331910 GCA_003123785.1 Pterocarya stenoptera
ATTGTATTTTATTTGACTTGAAGCTGTTTTGTAAACAAAATTGTATTATGTTGACATGTGGATTTTCAGTACTCTGATATTGTATTAAACTCTGGTACTTAGTTATTTGACTTTACCGTTCCGCTGCGTATTTTATTGTACACGTGTTGCATTGCACACACTCAGCACATGTCGATGGGGTGCGTGACCGTGTTGTCATCATCCCGGGTGTCTCGATTTCCGTGTGTGTCCGTACATGGAAGTTGGGGGCGCCACACATGTTGAGTGTTGGGCTCTTGCCAGCTTCATCCCAAGTGGATTGTACCAATCCTTGCATTGCTTCCTTGATCTTCTTGGCTCTTGATCTTGTAATTGGCCCATCTGGAACTTGCAAAGGATCTTTAAAACTAGGCCCACCTTGGTTCCCATCAGTATATGCACACACACATACAAATATTTCTGAAATTCAACACCCAAATTATATAATTAATAACATTTGAAAAAAATTTTCATACATACAAATTTTCATTGATCTACCTATTCATTTACAAAATTTGAAGCAAAAAAGTCTAAAAAATTTGAAAATAGTTTAAAATACAATATGATCACACAACAATTTAAGCAACCTATTAATTTAAAGATTGAAACACCTAAATTAATTTAGGGGTTTCAATCTAAATTTGTTTAGGGTTTCAATCTGAAACCCATGCACAATGCACATTCATAATCTCACAAATCACATCACATTCTCAAATCACATGCAATATCAAGATTCTCCACAACACACAGTTCACAAATCCCATTCTCCATCTCCATTTAATCCCAACCTTCCTCCAATCTCCATAACTCAAAAAAAAAAAAAAAAAAAAAAAAAACACACACACAAAATATGTAAGTTAAGAGGTTTGGATTTGGGGCTTACTGTAACAGCCCGCTGAAAATTCATTGATGAAATTTCTATTGACTTTAGAAATTTCGTGAAAACCCCATAAATTTTTAAGATTCGACCAATCGCGCAGGTTTTAGTGTCAACATAATAAGTGTTATTACTTATTAAGATGCTAGAAATATGAATTTAATTATTTGAGATAGTTAAAAGTGTCAGAATACGTTATGGTCTATACCATTAGACTCAGTTGATTATTTAGGATTTTATGGCGCAATAACCCATTTTCATAATTTCGGGCGAAATGCCCATTCGAAACTGCAAAATTATTTTTAGGAGTGCTTCGGGGTTAAATGTCAGTAAACGATTTTCACTATAGGTTTATATGAATATTTAGGATTTTTCAGTACTAAGTTTATTATACATTTTTTGGAGTGAATGTAATCTCGATAAGCGCACCAAGTGCAGTATTTTCAAAATCATACTGTGGAATATCCAAATTAGCCACACATAGTGAATAGTATTAGACACTTGGCACAAAGAGGAACCATGAGTTGGATTATGAAGGAATCAAAGTGTGAGATCATGCCACCTTAGCGAAACCCTATTCTTTTTTATCTGTTCAACCAATTTTGTGCCAGACCAAAGAGAGTTTCAATCCTAGTGAAACCCTAAATAATTGGAATCCAATTGAAACCTGAAAAGCTTGTTTGAAATCGAAACCCTTAACGGTTTTCCCAAACCCTAAAGTTGGCCTCCAATCCCTTTTTAATCTGATTTCTAACATTATGTTTAATCACTTGATTAAATCACTTCCGCATGCTATTTATTAATCAATCCTTGTTATGGAATCATTATCAAACCTTTTAAATCTTGGAAATTTGATTGGGCCAAGAAAAATTGGATTTGGGATTGATAGCATCTCAAACCCTAACCAAACCCCCTTTAAACCCCAAATTGAAGCCCACTTGGTTGAGACCCACCAAGGCCCACAAATTTGAACACCTTGGAAAAACTTCTTGAAGAAGTTTCCTCCCCCATATGGCAGGCCATCCATTGCCTTTGGCTGCCCCAAATAGTTCCTTGATGTGAGGGAAAAAGCCACCTCATCACACCCCTTCTAGAAGGCAACAGCACCAGCCCACTCCCCCTCACTATTTTTCACTTTATGTCACATAGCTAGCTCCAATCAAGGGTGATTAAAGCCCATAACTTCCCCCTCCAGAAGTCTAGAGGCGTGAAAGGCACCATTTCTTTCATTTCATCACTTCTTCACCCCGTTCTTAGAGAGAAACTCAAAAGAGCTCTCTCAAGCAGATTTCTGGATCTTTTTACGTGGAGATTTTAGACCCTCTATAAGTATTTTCGCATGATGAATCCTAATAAACATTGTTCACCTTTGAGTCTAGTTTTCATGGATATCTTATTCGTCTCATTCCATACTCATTTGATCAGTCAAAAGTATTTTTAACCATGGAAATGTCATTTTGGGCTTGAAACTGTAGAGTATGTTATGTTTTAGAGTGTTTGACCAAGCTAATGGACATATTTTGGTCCAAAAATTTAATGGATTGTTGCTAGCATGTGTTTATGAATGTTCATTGAGGTTTTATTGCATGACTAAAGCTTTTGATGATAGATTTCCTTAGATCAAAAACTGGAAATGCAAAAACAATTTCTGTTTTGAGAAAGTTTGAATATTTCGTGGTTTAATCTTACTCCAAAGGCTTTGATATTTTTATGTAATGATCCTAAGCCTCTTATATACATGTTAGAATTTTAGTTTGAAGATATTTAGTATTAAATCCAAAGATATGATTTTTCTACGCAAGAGGAATTCGATTAGGCCTAAGATTTATGTTGTTGGGTTAGATCCATGTTTTATTGAGTTTTAGCCATGTGATTTTAATTTTGATGGTTGGATTTACTTTAGGACACATTTTTAAACCTTGTGATGTTTTAGTTTGAAGATCACATGTATTTAAGCCATGGATCAAGAGATTTATCAAAGTTAGTTGAGAAAAAAGTTTCTGTTTTTGAACTAAGTATAAAACCAAAAATTCCAAGTGTTATTTTGTGGTTTTTGGTAGCTTTTGTTTGCTAATTTAAAACATGGTTAATCTTAGGATGATGTTATGAATATGTTAGAAGTAAGATTTTAGTATTTTAGAATTCTCGGAGATGTTTTTATTAAGGTTAAAATTTGTGTTTTAAGGGTTTACTTTTTGTTAAAAAGTTTGAGTCTTTTTACAAAAAGTTTGTTGTTGATGATTAGATTTTTCTTAATGGATATTGTAAATGCTTTTTTAAACTTAGAATATGAGGATCTTTGTTACAAAATTTTGGTTTAATCATGGGTTTTGAAGATGGAAGAAATTGCAACCAAAATCAAGAGAAATGACCTATGAATGTTTCGGCCATAGTGAGTTTTCTATTGTTGTGAATGGTTTTAAATTTTTTCTGAGTTGATATTTGAGTTTAGGAAAATATTTATCTGTGAAATGTAAATTTTAATAATTTTTGAAGTTACGATGTGAAATCCTCAAATTAAAGGTAAAATAGTCATTTTTCCACAAGTAGAGGGTAAATTGGTCATTTTACTCTAAGTTGCCTCTTTTCACATTTATAATTATTAGTATTTAAATTTCTAATTTTTAGAATACCCTCTTATAATTACTCGTGTTTCGCACTTTATTCTCATAGAACGCGATTATCGAGGTAAGTTAGCTCTTAACTTACTATCAGTTTACTGTGTATGTGTGTAGGTAAGGGAATTACAGTTTATGTTTGTATGTTGTTATATATGCCATGCCATGCCATTCCATGCCATGTCATCACATGTTTATGTATTACATGAATTATTCTGTCATGAAATACTTGTCTATTACATAATATATTCTGTCATATGTTACTATCTGTTGCAAGTATGTCACATTACATGTGCCATCTATTACAAATATGTCATGTCACATAATATTCACTATCACATGTTATGTCATGTTATGAAATATGTCTATTACATGTTTTGCATATTACGAAATATTGTCTGTTACATATATGTCATGTTATGAAATATTGTCTGTTATATTTATGCCTTAAAGTATGCCATGTCTATCATCTTACGTTTATGTCATGTTATGCTACGTCAGAACTTCTGTCATTTTGTATTCACTTCATCCCGTCTCAAATACAATTTATGTATCTCGAGAGCAGTCTTATTAAGTTATTCATGTCAATCACGATCCTAAGCGCTAAGATGGGATAATATCCTAGTGATTTGTTCATGCTGGAGTGTCTAAATAGGTGTGAAATTCGCTGGGTTGACGAAGTACAGTTAAGAGGTTGCAAATGGGGCCGAACTAGTTGGTCACCGAAGCGCACCAAGCACTAACGCCAATGGAGCCATACTTTATTTTACGTGTCGATAGTAAGTGTGATGCAAGCAATTCATAGGGCCACAATAACTATGGAGCATGAAGTATGAGGCCACAATAATTGTGGAGCATATACTATGTGAGACACAGCGATTCTGCTGCGTAGAATACATGGGGTCACAATAACTGTGGAGTACGTATTAACGCACTCATAGTTGGTAGGGACACACGGCTCAAGGGGACTCTTGTAGCACCTGTATGGTCATTTTAATGATTCAGTCTATTGAATAAGATTCCAAATTCATGTATTTCACGTTCAAGTCATGTTTCACGTTATGTTATATTCAATTTTACATTCATGTCAAGTTTCAAGTTTACGTCACGTCAAGCGAAGTTTCAGTTTCAGTTTAAGTTTAGTTATGCAGATACTCCTGGCGTAATCATTTTGATTGTTAGGATATCTCATTTAAAATACTCATGATGAAATCATTCTGATTGTCTGAGTTTCTCTGATGGAATATGTTGGGCGGAATCATTCTGATTGTTCACTATTCCTGATGAAACGACTGGTGGAATCATTTTGATTGTCAGAATTTAAGTTCATATTCATGTTAAGTAAAAAATTCAAGTTCAAATTCATGTTCAAATTATGTATGTTCACGTTTATGTTATGTTTCAAGTCCATATTATATTTCAAGCTCACGTTCATGTTAGGTTATGTTCACATTCATGTTATGTCATATTCACGTTCATGTTATGTTTTAAGTTTATGTTTATGTTATTTTATGCTCAGGTTCATGTCATGTTCAAATTATGTATGTTCATGTTCATGCTATGTTTCAAGTCTATGTTATGTTTCAAGTTCACGTTTATGCTATGTTGCTAGTCTATGTTATGTTTTAAGTTCACGTACATTTCATGTCACATTAAGCTAAGTTTTAGTTTCAATTCAAGTTATGTCATTTATGCCATGCTATATTTCAAGTTATGTTATGCTTACTTACGACTTTGATTACTTTGATTATGCATTCATACTTTTACTGTCATGCATGCATCATTAACCTGTGTGGAAGTTTCCTGCTAACTTTCTGAGATCAAATCTCACTGTGGTAGTCCCAACTACCCTTCCCCCCGAAAAGGTAGGCGATGTGTCAGGATCAGAGCAGGGAGCAGACATTGGCAGACTAGAGGAGGTTGGCTAAACGTCGTGGATGCAACGCAGAGCTTGCAGCCTCCATTGTTAGATCTTTGGATAGTATTCCAGTATCGTTAGTCAAGTTACGAGAGTTACTTAACGAATTAGTCCAATAGTGTATTTGGCAATGTAATTATGGAGCCAGGTATTCGATATTTTGAGATTACAGTTTTCTGAGACCCGTACTGCAATCGTGGATGTTTATTTTATTAAGTATAAATGGATTACACTTTAATTATTTGGGATATTATAAGTTTGGTGCATAGTATTGCTAAAAAAAAAATTATTCGCTGCAAATATTACATAATGCTAGATGCATGTTCGGAACATTGCATCTTATATGTCATGAACGAGGGTAGGTAACCTTGTGTTGTATGTTCCGACGCTTCAGATGTCCGTCTGATCCCAAGCGGAATCTGGGGGCGTCACACTTACCTTCGGCAAAGATGATGCAACAGCGACGGCGATGGAGACGGCCGCAGAGAGAACTGAGAGAGAACTGCGAGTGAGAGTGCGACGTGAGAGTCTGAGAGAAACATGAAAATGAGAAGGGGAAGGGCTGGGGGGAGGGAGTCGTGAGAAGGGGGGTTAATTTACCCAGACTAAATGGCATCATGTTGTCTTTCTAGAAAAAAAGGGCGTCGTTTCGTCTGGGTGTTTTAAAAAAAACCCCATAGAGGAGGGGGTTAATATATATCTATATATTATATATATATATTTATATGTGGGGTGCGGGGTTGGGCTCCCTTCGGTGCCTGCCTCTACTGGAGGCCTCTAGTGCGGGCAGGGCCACCCTCCCTCCACATCTGAGGCACAGGGGCCCGCCCCACCCATGCGGGGGAGGGCAACGGGGATCCATGGTGCCTAGGATGCCAGCCAGTTATATATTTTTGTTGGGTCTAGGCGAGTATTCATGGATCGAGTATGCGGTAAGTAAAATAAGTTGTAGCAGAATAAGTAAGGGATTAGTCAGAGGCTAATGCTAAATGTACTAGAGGTTTATACCATTAAGAAATCCATCAATTAATAATAATATATATGTATCATTGTCACTTAATCCCATATAATATTATACACAGTCATAAATTAATCACTTACATCGAAATACAACAAACCAATCATGGTTTGTCGCCTAATCAAAATATACATCATAATAAATACAACGAACATTATTGGAGATAGGTCTCTATATTTACAACTCGAGTGAGTCAAATCTTCTTCTTCTGCGAACTCTGCTTGCTCTACATCTACATAAAGATCTATGTCTCCAGTACATGAAACCGCAGGTAGGATCACCACAGTGAAAATTGTAAGAAATCACAATAGGTTAAAACCCACGGTAGTACTATTAATGAGAGACAATAGCGATAAATATGCATGCACAATTTCATGTAAGTAAATTCATAAACACATGTATCATCGTGAGGAATCACCCTCTAGGCATAAATACATGTATTCATAGGTCATGGCAATGAATTACCCTATGAATAAAACTCAAGTATATATGCATGGTGAGGAATTACCATCTCAGCAAAACTCATGTATGCATATCATTACTGAGGTGAGGAATCACCCTCTTATCAAATCTCATAAAGTCTGCAATATCTCATCATATAAATCACAATAGTAAGTCGCTCCACCCGTTCAACTTGGGGACTCACTCTACTAGACCAATGGCTGAGCTTATTCGCCAAATCCAAACCAACCAACTCGAAGAATCACTTAACCCAGTTGACAAACCCGAAGACAATACCCATGATCAATACCTATCACCCAACTTGAAGAACCACACATAATAATCCTGAGGAATCTCACTACCAATATTATCAAGTAAGTCCAATATGAAGATTGTCCACGCTGATCATCATGGAGAATCACTTTACTCGTATAAAACTCATGACAGCATGCTGCAAGAATGACACGGGAACTTCTCAATCCAACCATGATGTTCGACACACGATAAGACTCAACACATTGAAACCATGACATCATCAATTTGTATTATTCAAACTCATCATCTCAAAATCACAATGTATAGGTAACCAATAAACATAATAAAGAAGATATATTATTTTCATGTATTAAGAGGTGAGTTACATAATATTCAAAGTCTAATCTTACAACATACTCAGGAACATCTTGTAATGTCCTAGAACAAATTCGACGAACGAATTTCTTTAAAGCTTAGAAATATATTCGTATCCCAATCCATTATGGAGATGGAATTGCTTTTTTATTTAATTTACGCACTTAGGTGTATAATTTTATGAAGTAAATTGCAACATTAGAGTTATATAAATATTTAGGATTTTATGGTGCAATAAAAAGTTTCAAGTTTTTTGTGTGAATGGTATCCCTTCAGGAGAGCGTCGTGTGGTATCTGATTCAAACAGCTGTCAAATATGTAGGATGTTCAAATCCACTTAGGATCACTAGAGAATCTGTTTAAAGACATGGCACAATCTTAGCCATCAACTTGGAAATCCTATGCTCACTTGTTAAAAGGAGTACAACTGTGTAAGTGATGGAATGTAAATCAAGCCTTGTCATCATACTCTCTTACACCATTCACCATTTCATCCACTCAAATACTATTTGGCCAACCAAAAGAGGGTTTCAAGTCTAGTAAAACCCCAAACCTAGTGATGCAAATCGAAACCCCAATTGATTAGGGGAACTGAAACCCTAAATCTTCCAAACCCCAAAAAACCATGCACACAGTTTTGACCATGTGATTCACTCTTGGCTTAAGCCACTTCCACAAGTAACAACCACTCAAGTACATGCTCTTCCGTCCTAATCTACTCTCTTACACCTTTTTACTTGAATTTTACTAAGAAAAACTAGATTTGGACAAAACCCTAATTGAAACCCTCTTTAAGCCTCAAGTGGAGTGCATTCGATTAGACCCCCAAGTTTGGCCGAAACCATCTAGTTGCATCAAGATTCTTCCACAAGATTTTTCCCCACTTGATTGACCATACGAGGGATGACATTTCCCCTTGATTTCTGCCCAAATACTCCCACTTGGCAAGTCAAACACAAGATCAGCCCCCCTCCATTTCACCCCACTTGTAAGCCAAGGTTCCAACTCAATTTAGTAGATTTTCCTTCTCCGTTTTACAAGCAACCTTCACCTCAATTTGTCATAGATTCAACCACCAAGTCAGCCCTCTATATACCCCCACTCAACTCTCACTTTCCTCCCATGCTGGCATAACTTTTCCTTGCTTTCCTAGAGAGAAACCCTGAGAGAGTTAGAGAAGAAAATTTTTGGGCAGCTTGTGTTTCCTTGTTCCAGCCCTTTGTAAGTTTTTTTCCTTAGCTCAAGTCTCTTCTATTTTGTTAATTATTGAGACTAGTTTACTTGGGAGAGTATTGGTCAAATTGTCTTGGAGGTTTGATGGATGAAAATTGGTGTTGATGATGGAAAGGTTTGGTTTGGATGTTTGTTAATGAACCTTGGACGTTTTCTAATGTTTAGATGAAAATTTTTGTATATCTCAATTCTTTGAAGTGTTTACATGATTTTTGTGTAATTTATGGTTTGATTTATAGCATGTTAGGTTTTATAAAATGATTTTTGCATGATCTATTAAGTGATAGAAACCAATTGATCAAAATGAGTTTTTGTTTGGTTTAGTTTGTCACTTTAGCCTTAGGATCTTTACTCTATGGTTTTGATTTTTTTTAATCTTGTTATTAAAGCTTTGATCTATGGATTAAGTTGGATTTTTGAATATTTATAACTTGGGTCTTTGTTGGATTGTTGATAAACATGCAAGAGTATGTTTTTAAGCATGGTTTAGAGACTCTAGGATTTGATGCTTGTTTTGATGGATTATATGCTATGGTATGTTAGATTTGATGCTTAGATCAAGTTAGAACTTGAATGTGAGGTATATGGTTGCATGTAAATCAAGGATTTAGTCACTAGGATTTAAGTTAAAAGCATGCATGTATTAGTTTCTAAGGATGTAGAATGTATGATTTTGTAAAATGTATGATTTAGTGTCTTGGCATGATTTCAGAACTAAGGATGTAGTATTTGAGGGTTGTTATTTTTGGTTAAGCATGTTAGTGTGTTGAATGACTAACTAGCAAGCAAAATCATGGTTTTTAGCCTTTACATGAATTGGCCAAGTGGAGTTCTCATAGTAAGGATTAGTTTTTGAAATTTCTCATATTTTGATTTATGATGAAATTTACATGAGGTATGTAAAGTTTGATAAGTTTTAGAGTCTGTTTGCAATTTCCTTAAGTTTGGGGGATAATTTAAAATTTCCCAAAAATTAAGGAGTAAATTTACAAATTTAGCCCAAAGTTTGTAATTCTGTTTTTATAAGGAATAAGTGAGAAATTCTAAGCCTAGAACATCTCTCATTTTAGCTTACACTATGCTTAAGTTACACATGACATTTTGTAAGTTAGCTTATAACTTACTTATAGTATGCTTATGTATATATGGTGGTAAGATTCATGCAAATGATATTCATATTTTAATTATGTTTATTTAATTTAATCATATTATGTCATGCCATGTAGTTATGTATATTAATCATGAATATATGCTACATCTCACGACCATCATGTCATGAAGCATGCAAACATGTCCTGAGATACTTTTACAAGTCAAGCATGAAGAGTTAAGTTTACACGATGACAACCCCATAGGTTGCGACAACATGGAAACCCCATGGAACAAGACAGACACCATGGTAATCCCATGAGACAAGATATATTATGTGTAAGTCTATCTTAGTCAAGCAACCACGCCATGTTTTTCATAAGCAAGTCCATATGCATCAAGCATTCATGTTATGCTATTATCAAGCATGCTTAATTATACTATTAGTAGTTTAAGAGCCTTACTTGCTGATATTATAAATCTCATTATAGTAGTGCCAACTACCATTCCCCCCGAAGTGTTGACGATGTGGTTAGGATAGGAGAACCCGTGCACCCCCAGCTAGATGACGTCGAATAGTGAGTGAAGGAGTGATAAGTGTAATTTTTACGTGATTTTTATTACCCTTTTTCTTATTAAATATATTGGTTTTCCTTTATTTTGTTTGGTTTTAGGTTATTTTCACTTATTTTTCTTTATTTTCTTATATTTCAACAAATGAAATAATTTAGTGAAAAAGTTGGGCATTTTGGTACATTTAGGAGAGATATTGGATCCAAACAGATGAGGGATGAGGAGATTTGGGTGAGGAGCCTTGTCTCGCAGGCAGCAAAGAGATTTATCCTGCCCAAAGGTGAGTAGACTTTCATCTCGGTGGACGAGGAGACCAGTTATATTCAGTGAACACGGCATCTACCCAGTGGGAACCTCCCGAGTCCCGCAATCAATCTGCTAACCACCAAATCTTCCTGAAATCCACAAATCAAGCTGCTTATCATTGAATCTTCCATGTTTGATAATTCCGTTATTCTTGGGATAAAGTTTCTTTTATGTTTAGAAATTATTTTCCAAATCTTTAAACTAGATTGTAGCCCCGCATTTGTCTTATTTTTGAATTTGAATTTTGACTTCTATTTAATCCCGGCTTGTGGGATGAATAGGGGAGAGTTTGACTTTTAGAGCAGGATAGTCTAGAGATTATTCTTTAAGTCTCTTTCGAGGCAGCAGGTCTGGAGGGCAGAGGCGAGAGCCACATGTTTCATCAACCGACTCCAACGAAGAACATTAGTTTTATTCTTTTTCTTTTCAATTTTATTATGAGCTAACTTTATTTTTTAGAGCTTTGATGTAGTCTAGCATTGAACACACAATTTATATTCTAAGTTATTTTATTTTCAATATTTCCATGATTGAGTGTTTATTCCTTGTTCTTAATGCTTGCAATTTTCTAACTAATTATTGTTTGATCTATTGAATCGCAATAAGGCGAGAGGTGATTTGTAATTAGAACTCTAAGATTAAACACCATTAGTTGAACAAAAGTAGAGATACTTTATCAAGATTAATATGATTTTCAAGATAAATCCAAAGAACTTAATGAGTTTCCAATTAATTAAATTCACATAGAGATATGAGTTATTATTCGGAGATATTTTTAATATTATTCGAGAGAAAATATTGAATAGTTAAGGGATTTTTGTCATCAACTTGGGATAATTGAGATTCTACAACAAGGAAGAATAAATTATGTGGGATTTGCTAGGTGAAATCAAACGCTCTGGATCTATTCTTACTATTTTTACAATCATAGACATGCTATTTTATTCTTAAATTTATTAAGTATTTCAATTTAATTTAGATAGTAGAATCTGTCCAGTTTTATTCAGTTTTCCACATAGTAATTAATTTATTAAATTTCAATACTCAATAACACAATTATTCTCTGTGGGTTCGATATCCATTTTCATTTAAAACACTTTACTGCTTGTTACGATTCTGTGCACTTGCAGATATCTTTATGCGAACAAGTTTTTGGTGTAGTTGCTAGGGAATTAATTATTTATTATTGATATTGATTCTAGCTAGATTGTTACTAATTTGGATTTTATTTATTCTTTTTAAATTTTGTTTAAATAGACCTCAATTTTGCTTTTCTTCTATTTTTATTTCAGAATTTAGAAGTGTATGCCCCGATCTGAACCATTAGAGACTACACTTTTCGATCCCAAGATTGAAAGAACTTTACGTAGAATCAATTAAAAAAAAGAAGCAAGTGGTTACCGCATCTACATTCACCATGGCCGACCAAGATAATAAAGCTTTGAGGGACTACGTTATGCCCTCTATTAATGGGGCAATATCTAGTATAAGGCGGCCAGCTATACAGGCCAATAACTTTGAGATCAAGTCGGCCATCATTCAAATGATTTAACAAATTGTCTAGGGGGGGCTGTCACAAGAGGATCCTAATGTCCATATTGCAATTTTAAAAAAAATTTGTGATAGTTTTAAACACAACAGAGTGACAAATGATGCGATTCGATTGAGCCTTTTCCTTTCTTACTTAAGGAAAAAGAAAAAGTTTGGTTGAACTCTTTGCTGCCTAGCATCATCACCACCTGGGAGGAGTTGGCACAAAACTTCTAAGCAAAATATTTCTCTTCGGCTAGGACAAAAAAATTAAGGAATGATATTACTACCTTCACCCAATTTAAGGGTGAATCATTATATGAGGCATGGGAGAGATATAAGGATTTATTGTGCAAGTGTCCACATCACGACCTCCCAACCTAGCTTCAAGTACAGACATTTTACAATGTTTTGGGACCCACAAATCGATCTATGGTTGATGCGGCCGCGGGAGGATCACTAATAGTAAGACCTATGAAGTCGCATAGGAACTTCTAGAAGAATTGGCATCCAACAACTACCAATGGTCTGCGGAGAAAGCAAGGCCAAGTAAGATGGCTGGAGTTTTTGAACTTGATTCTATTACCACATTGGTGGCATAAATGGCAAATCTATCCAAACAACTTGGTAAGATGAATATTAATGCTATTCAAACTAATGTTGTTTGTGAGCATTGCGCAGAAAATCATTTAAGTGTAGATGCCAAGTGGGGAATCCTTTTGCCCAACCAAGTTATGAACAAGCTCATTACGTGTCCAATTTCCAACGTCAAAACAATCCTTACTCAAATACGTTCAATCCCAGATGAAGAAATCAATCGAACTTTTCATGGAGCAATAATCAAGGGCCGGCTAAACTTCCTTAACAGTTTACACAGTAAGAGAAGAAATTGACACTTGAGGATATGTTTATGCAATACATGCAAAAGACTGATATGGTGATCCAAAAAAACTCTAATTCAATCCACAATCTTGAGACGCAAATCGGTCAGCTTTCAAACATGCTTACCGAAAGGAAAACAAGGACTTTATCGAGCAACATTGTGACCAATCTGTGGGAACATGTCAGAGCCATAACATCGAGAAGTGGACAGACATATGACCAACCGCAAACAGTAAGTACTGAGCGAGATGCAAAAGCTGCTGAAAATGTGGAGTCTTAGATAAAAGAAGCTGAGTCAGAGGTGTAAGAAGCAGAGCAGGATGCGGCCGACCAGCAAGCTGAGAAGACTAAGGAGAATAAAGGGGTTTCAAAACCCAAGAAATCTAGAGAGTTTATATTTGAAACTTATTTTCCTTCAATATTATCCACCAATTTCTTTTCAACAGAAATTATGAAAAAATAAGATTGATAATCAGTTTTCTAAATTTGTGAGTATATTTAAGCAATTGCATATTAATAGTCCTCTCATTGAAGCTCTAGAGCAAATGCCTAAATATGCAAAATTTTTTAAGGATATATTATCAAACAAATGAAAGTTGAAGTAGCATGAGATGGTAATGTTGACCGAGGAAACAATGCAATTTTACAAAAGAAGCTGCCCCCTAAGTTGAAAGATGCAGGTAATTTCACAATCCCTTGCAATATCCTATTTTGATAAAACTTTATATGACTTAGGGGCAAGTTCCCAACTGACTTCATTGTACTCGATATGGAGGAGGATGAGGAGATCCCTTTGATACTAGACCGACCTTTCCTTACGATGGGGAGAACCTTAATTAATGTCTAGTAAGGGAAAATCATTTTGAGGGTTGGCGAGGAGCAGGTCAGTTTTGATGTATTTAAATCTATAGAATTCTCTTTCGAGGTACATTCTTGTTTTCAAATAAGCGACCGAGACGTGATCATGGCCGACAAGACTAATGGAGCTGAATTGCAAAAGCTACCACTTGAGGTATGTCTTACTCACTCTACATCTATTGAATCTGAAGATGAAGAGGTTAGGGAGTGTGAGACATATTTGGAAACTACACCATCCTTTCCTCCTTCAATAAAACTGAAAGTGGAACAGCTAAACTCATCTCGGCTAACATCTCTAAGTAAGGAACCACCCAAGCTTGAACTCAAACCGCTTCCATCAAATTTAAGGTACGCTTTCTTAGGCTAGGACTCTACTTTTCAAATTATTATTAATAGTTCCTTGAGTGATATAGAGGAAGAAAAGTTGTTGACAGTTTTGCAGGAACATAAAATGGCTTTGGGTTGGACCATCTCGGACATCAAAGGAATTAATCATTCAATTTCATGCACAAGATTTTATTGGAGGATAATTTTAAGTCGATCATCCAACCCCTGAGGAGAATGGACCCATCAATGTAAGAAGTGGTGTATAAAGAAGTATTGAAGCTTTTAGATACCAGAATCATTTATCCAATCTCAGATAATGCATAGGTAAGTCTAGTGCAAGTTGTCCCAAAGAAATGAGGGATAACCGTGATAAAAAAATTACAACAATGAACTCATACCGACGAGGACGGTCACGGGATGGTGAGTATGCATAGGTTATCGAAGACTGAATGATGCAACTTGGACCATTTTTCCTTACCTTTTATTGATCAAATGCCAGAAAGGCTTGCCAGCCACACTTACTACTGTTTTCTAGATGGATATTCTGGTTACAATCAAATAGTCATTACACCCGGGATCAAGAGAATACCACTTTCACCTGTCATTATGACACTTTTGCATATAGGCGCATGCCTTTTGGTCTTTGCAATGCGTCAGCCACTTTCCAATGATTCATGATGTCCATCTTCTCGGACATGGTGGAAAACGTTTTAGAATTCTTTATAGATGACTTCTCAATTTTTTGTCACTCTTTTGATAATTTTTTATCTAATTTATCTTTGGTTTTATAGAGATGCAAGGACACAAATTTACTTTTAAATTGGAAAAAATGGCACTTCATGGTTGAGGAGAGAATAGTGCTAGGCAACTGCATTTCTTTCAAGGGAATTGAGCTCGACTGAGTAAAGATAGAAGTTATTGACAAACTCTCACCACCGACCAACATGACGGGCGTAAGAAGCTTTTTGGGTCACGCCGGGTTCTATTGTCGGTTTATCAAGCATTTTTCCCAAATTAATAAAGCTTTTTTGCAATCTTTTGATTAAAGATATTCAGTTTGAGTTTTCTAATGAATGCGTGCATGCTTTTGAAATATTGAAAAAGAAATTAATTTCAGCACCTATCATTGTATCACCGGATTGGAATTTACCTTTTGAATTAATGTGTGATGCTAGCGATTATACTATAGGTGCTGTTTTGGGGCAAATAAAAGAAAAAAAAATTCATGTTATTTATTATGCAAGTCGGACCTTAACAGAAGCTCAACTTAATTATGCTACTACAGAAAAAGAATTGTTAGTGGTTGTGTTTGCCTTTAACAAATTTCGTTTTAATTTGTTTAGTTCAAAGGTGGTCGTCTACACCGATCACTCCACTCTTAAATACTTGCTATCGAAGAGGAATGCCAAAGCAAGACTGTTAAGATGGATTTTGCTCTTACAAGAGTTTGATTTGAAAATAAAAGATAAGAAAGGTACCGAGAATGTAGTGGCTGACCACTTACCTCGTCTTGAGCATAAAGACGAGGTTGGCGAGGAGAAATTCCCAATTAATGAAACCTTCCCAAACTAGCAATTGATGGCTCTACAAGTTGTTCCATGGTATGCCGATATGATAAATTATTTGGTGTCTAGAATTCTACCGACTGCAATGACGTATCAACAAAAGAAGAATTCTTCTATGACTTGAAATATTAATTTTGGGAGGAATATTTTCTATACTAGCATTATGTGGACCAGATAGTCAAGAGATGTGTGCGCAAGGAGGAGATGGAGAGCATACTCAGACACTGCCACTCATTGGAAGTGGGCGGCCACTTTGGTGGAGCAAAAACGACGGCAAAAGTTTTACACTGCAGCTTTTATTGGCTGACTATTTTTAAAGACTCTTTTAATTTTGTTAATTTATGTGATCATCGTCAAAGGGTTGACAACATTTCTAGGACACATGAGATGCCTTTAAACAATATTTTAGTGATTGAATTATTTGATGTTTGGGGTATAGATTTCATGTGTCTTTTTCCATCCTCATGTTCTAATAAATGTATTTTAGTGGATGTAGATTATGTCTCCAAATGGGAAAGAGGTTGCCTAGCCGACCAATGATGCGAGGGTCGTAATGACTTGCCTGCAGAAGAACATCTTTTCCTGATTCGGCACTTCGAGGGCCATAATCAGTCATGGAGGGAAGCATTTTTACAATCGTCAATTTGGAGTGCTACTGACTAAGTATGGAGTTACCCATCACGTGGCAACACCATACCATCCTCAAATGTGCGGCCAGGTCAAGGTGTCTAATTGGGGGCTGAAGCGCATACTGAAAATGATCGTGAATACCTCTCGCACTGTAACAATTGTCCTTATGGTGAGACTTTTTAATAAAATGATTTTAAAAAAGACAACGGGAATTACCCTTCGTTTTAAAACTTTTTACTTCCATACCGAGGGTGCAAGACTCTACGTTATAAAATAAAATGTGTTTTGAGAATAAAAGAGGTTTATAATGGAAAACATCAATCTTAAAATAAAAAGGCCTTTCATACATTTAAAACTCTCATGCCTAGACTTTCGTGCTCTCCCCTGGGGTCGTGTCAGTCCTAACGTGTTCTGCTCATTTAGTTCTTGTTGGGGAGGGGTACACATAAAAACTAAAATGAATCGAATCCTCAGTAAGCATTACTTTATACAGTTAAAATATACTAAAATAGGTTTTCATTCATGCATTCATCACTCCATACATACTATACGTACTTGAGGCATACATTCATTTTGAAAACATCACTAGGCGGGGTTTTTCCTAAAAAGGGTTTTCTTTTTGTAAAACATCTCCCATTAGTGCCTTCATTTCTTAAAGAGTTCAATACATTCATGCATTCTTTCTTATCACTTTCCTTTGGCCGGTACACACTGTTATGCCCCGTGTGTTGGGGTTAGCGGTCTTCCTTTGGCCCTGGATTCGGTCCATGGCCACGGGTTTTGAATCCCTTTCAGTCAAGGGGCAACACTAGGTGCACTACCAATACTACTTACCCGTCATTGCAATCTGCCCAGTCCAATCTAGTCCTTTGGTACCCTTTCATTTAGTCATGGCCTTTACGTATTTTCATACTTTCAGTTCATTTCAGCCCTTTCTTTTTTAGTCCTTTTGATTTAATAGTTCGTTTATGGAAAAATGTCATTTTAAAGTATAAGCTTAAACATCATCTTTCATGGAATCATTTAAAACATCAGTTCATAGGGACATTTAAAACACTTTCTTCACGTCGTTTAAAGTATCAGTTAAAGCACAAGGCATAAGCCTCAACATTTCTTTTTTCTAGAAAATACTTACAATAGAAACTGCGTATAGTCATCCATTCACATGCATACAATTAATACTTTGATTGCATAAAAAGGGGCTGCCAAGAAGGGCTATTACATACATATACCTTTAAACACTCAACATGCTTTCATAAAAAATCGTTTCATTTCGTTTCGTAAAACATCGTAAAAGAAAAGTATTTCATTTTCATTTCATATCATTTAGAAAACTCTCGAAGAATATGAACGTAATATTTACCTGGACTCCATGCTACTTTCATATCATGTAATCCATTCATGTGCATGTTAGATGGCAACCTACATGCATACATATAACCTTAGCGTCATTCTCTATCTAGTACATAAGCAACTAAACTAGAAATAGAACTACATTTCACTTGGAACACTCTCCTTCTATCTCATGCTCTTACGTGCCTTTCACTATATTAAAACCCTCGGGGATCTACTTACGGTCACTATCTCTTCCAATCTCAATGTTCTACTTCGAGTGCTTATTCATTAGAGTAAACCCATGATTCACCTTAGGATTAAAACACTAAGACATTCATCTTACTCTTCCTATTGACAACATTCCGACGCATGATTTTGACCGACGAAATCACGCATCCCAATCCTAAACAATATGCCTGTCACTACCTTCATGCATCTTAGCTCACACTAAATTCTCATTCCCATCCATACGCGTCACACGACTTTAAGCCAGCTCTGAGACTTAGGCATCGTGTAATTACGCTTAGGATAGATTACCCATTACATATGGTGAATCCGTCAAGCATATGTGTCTAACCAGATTACACACGTACTTTATCCCTTTATCACCTAAGATCAACATATAATCCGTTGATCACTTGCTTGTATAGACAAGAGCCATACTCTGATACCAACCTTCTCTTAACTCAGCTTGCATGACTCTTCATGCTACCCATCCCTCTTGATAGTTCATGCCAATACTTGACACGACAAGACTCCATTTATAACTACACCTTACATCACGTCATAGCTCGAGCTTACTACCAAGCTATGTCATGACCTTGTCACATCACCTGACATCCCGCTACGTCATTTCTACACCAACTCCTAACTCATCATGAGTACGGTCCCTCACATACTCCTGTCACATCGTGACATCTCATCAAGTTCCCGCTACATCATTCTTATACTAACTCCTAACTCATCATGAGTATGATCCCTTACGTACTCCTATCACATCATGACATCTCGTCACATCCCCGCTACGTCATTCTTACACTAACTCATCACCCATAACAAGCATGACTTATTGTTTAACCATGTCACTTCGTGACATTCCCCCGTCATGCTTCTGTTGTGCTACTCTTACACTATTTTGTCATTTCACACATACTCCCAGCTATAAGCCAACTACACGTTGACACTTGTCACCTCAGACTACAGGCCACATCACAGCTACTTCGAGATACTATTTCACAATTTCCAACACTACTCATCACGCTCTACGATTATCAACTACACAACCATCCTTATCTTCACGACACACCACACAATGTATCGCTTCACCTCATGGAGTGCAATCTATGTGTACTCCCTTCACACACTGTGCCACATCACTACTAGAGCATACACTTCACACCTACACTTCATAGCACAGTCCACAACACTACACAACATAGTTCTCAACTACGCCCAACAATTCACGTACATAGCACATCACATCACCACACTACACATCGAACTTCACAATGCTAACAGCACAGTCCACAACCTAACCAACCAACTAACATTTAACATAAATAACGAGGGATGGAGGGTTACACCATCATGACCCGTGTGTTGTTCATGGATCGTCAAGGTTGATGATGTTGGAAGGGTTGTACATGGCGGCTAACCACGTACGGTGGCTATCCACCTTACATGGTGGTTGTTTAGGCATTTGGATAGCTAGGTATGGTCTTGGAAGGGCTCGTGGTGGCGGTGAGGGGTGGAACACAGCAAATCTAGCCTTGTACAGTGGCAGTTAGCCATGTACAGTGGCTGTTTGGGTCATTGAAGATGGCTACGGGTGGATTTATGCATAGGAGGGTTGGTCGTGGTCCTAGGGTGGTGGTCTCATGGTGGTGCCGAGGTGGCACATGTCAGAGACACGATGGCTCGTGGAGGAGTTTAGGCCATGGGTTTCAACATGGGAAATTGGAGGGAGGGCTTGGCCAGTCGTGGGCTGGCCATGGAGGGCTTACGGGGTTGCTGTGGGAGTTGTAGTGGTGAGGTGGAGGTGGCATGATGGCCTACAGTGGCGGATCTAAGCCGTGCGTGAGAGAGAGTCTGTGAGAGAGGGAGAAAGCGTGGGGGAGCTAGGTTTCTCAATTGGGCATGGGGGTGGCTAGGGGAGGTAGCCAGTGAGAGGAGCTCCTAGTGGTGGTGCGATGGCTGTGGGAGGCTGAGCTCGGCCATGGGTATAAAGAACCTGTGCGTGGAGGAGCTACGTGCGTGTGAGGGAGGGGCTAGTGGCTTAGGGTCAAAGGGAGGAAGAAGAGGGAGGTCAGGGGATGCTCATGGTGGTGCTCGATGGTGGCCCTAGCAGACAACGACGACGCTAGGAGGAGATAAATGGGTGTAGCCCATTTCGGTTGGGCTACTGCAGGAGGAGAGAAAGAGCTGTGTGGGGTTCACCGGTGGTAGGAAGGTGCTTGCCGGTGTGAAGGGAAGACAACAGCAGTGGCAGTGAGGCTAGGCGACGTGCAAGGGAGAAAGAGAGGGAGCTAGGATTTTAATCCAAACTTTTCATTTTGGGGTCTTCAAGACGATCTAACGGTGGGCTTTAAATACTGATTTGAAAATGCTTAAACATTAACTTAATTAAAAGCACTGAGAGGAATTACGATAAAATATAATTTAAACTAAACTTTAGTTTATAAAATAATACTCCTTCATCTTTAATAAAATGAAGTTTTATTTAATATCTTTAAGAGTAAAACCATCTAATTAATTAGAGTTTTCAACATAATTTAAATCCCATAATATTTTAAATAATTGAAATTATTTTAATAAAATGATTATCTACAATTATAATATTTTTGGAGCTCTTCAAAAGTATTATAATTGTCTTACTTAAAATTAGGCTTGGTTCAATAATACTGAAAATACCCCATATAAATATTTTCAGGACATTTAAAATATTCGAGGGCTTGAAAACATTGGGCTTACTTTAAAAATCACTTAGTATCTTTAAAAACACGTCATCTAGGTTTGGCACGCATAACAAGGCTCGCAGTCGCTAGAGAGAAGGGAAAACTGTTACATCCTCTCCTTTTTGTAATAAATTTTGTCCTTGGAATTTGCTTACGTCAGAAAGAAGGAGCGGAGCGTTACACGGACAGACTGGGCAAGAAGGTTAGATGATGCACTATAGGCCTATCAAGCAGCATTCAAATCATCGATCTGGATGTCGCCTTATTAGCTCGTTTATGGAAAAACATGTCATCTACCCGTGGAGCTAGAACACAGAGCATATTGGGTGACGAGGACACTGAACTTTGATTTACAAGCGGCTGGTGAGAAGAGAATATTGATTATCAACGAGATGGATGAATTCCGCAATGATGCATAAGAGAATGCTCAGATTTATAAAGATAAGACTAAAATATGGCATGACAAGCATATTCTACAAAGGAAATTCGAAGTCGGGTAGAAAGTTTTTCTATTTAACTTAAGATTTCGACTCTTCCAGGGAAAGCTGTGTTCTCGATGGTCAGGATCGTTTCTGGTGACCCCTGTCTTTCCCTATGGGGTGGTGGAAGTCCATCACGAGACAAAAGAGACATTTAAAGTAAATGAACAGAGATTAAAACCTTATGTGGCTGGAGACTTTAACTTAGAAAAGTGTTCCATCGATCTCACCAGTGATAAATGATGAGAGGATAATGTCTAGCTATAGACTTTAAATAAAGTTCTTTTAGGAAGCAACCCAATTTTTTATTTTTATTTTTGCTTAATCTTATTCTTTTACTCTCATCTTATAGGAATGAAGAGGCTGGGGAGATCTTCAAGGGGTATACGGCTACACCTTCAAGGAAAATATTCAATTGGGAAAAAAAAACATGGGAGCATCTCTTACCTTCTCTCCTTCTCTTCTTTAGTTTTTCTTTCTCTTTCCCATTGAGGACAATGTGATATTTAAGTTTGGGGGAACAGAAATAAATTATTTTATTTAATAATAATAATAATAACGGTATGATTTGATGAATAAAAAGCCTATGATAAGAATATGATTGAAATTGATTACAATTTTTAGGAAAAATTCTCATTGCTTAAGTCTAGTTGTTAATTCTTTACTTGATCCTACTTAATTTGATATTTTCTATATTCAATGGATGTTTATAATGATCATTAATAGTTTTGCATACCTAGAGAAATTTTATGTGAATTTTGTGAATTCGAATGGTCTCAGCTTACTCTAGAACTTGGTTGATTACACTCGAGGCAAAATCCTAGACAGAATATTACCGGAGAAATGATGAAGGCATTCTTTGGACCAATTGAGCCTTTCAAGCTTACCTATTTCTTATCTTTATCCTTAGCCACCCATTTGAGTTTTATTGAATTATATTTTGGCATTATATTTTTCTTTTTGTAAACCTCATATTCCCTACCCTATTTGAGCATAAATCTGATTTCCTTACCTTTCGAGAGAACTAAGTTTCCACAAAATCGTAGACTTACAAGAGCATGAAAGGAAAGAGAGGAAGAAGGTCTACAAGTAAAGTTAATTATAGCCATATTATCAAAATCATAAATTTGGGAGTGTGAAAAGTCAACTCGTCTCCTGTGTGGTCGACAAGACAAGGCCGAAGAGAGTCACCCACAAAAGCAGTCGAAAAGGTGTGGTTATTAAAAAACAAAGAGAGAGAGAGAGAGTGAGAGAGAAAATACGACCTGTCGAATAAAGGGTTAAAGAGACATATCCTTGAAAGTACAATAAATAGAGGTAAGTTGAGAGATTCACAAGATTGAGAATAGATGTTTGCGTCAGAAGTGAGAATGCTCTTTTTGTTTTGTTAAGTGTTCAAACTTAAGTTCTCTTGCTTTGTTTGAATCCATCTTTTCTTTGTAGTCCACATCCTAGCCTTACATTACAAGCTTAATAAAGAATTATTGATCCTTGGTGATAGTTTATGTTCTACATTAGTGGAGAGTGATTTGAAAAGCAAGCCTATGGAGTTTTTAGAGATCCATTATTTATTTACTTGTTTGCATAAAACCATTCGGGGAGCTAATGATGAAATGAGAATGATAGGCATGCATGAATGTGAGGATGGATAATGTGGTGGAATTGAGTTTTGAATTAACTTTTGGACTTGATTGATCTTGAATGATTCCTTTGAATTATAAACTTTAGGCAATCTTTGAGGCAAGAAGTTTTATGAATCAAACCAATGCTTGTTTTAATTGTTTTTTTCTTTTTCTTTGCAAGAAGACTAGCAAAGCTTAAGTTTGGGGGAATTTGATAAGCGTAATTTTTACATGATTTTTATTACCCTTTTTCTTATTAAATATATTGGTTTTTGTTTATTTTGTTTGGTTTTAGGTTATTTTCACTTATTTTTCTTTATTTTCTTATTTTTGAACGAACAAAACGATTTAGTGAAAAAGGAGGGTATTTTGGTACATTCAAGAGAGATATCGGATCCAAACCAACGAGAGACAGGAAGATTTGGGCGAGGAGCCATGTCCCGCAAGCAGCAAAGAGATTTATCCTGCCCAAAGGTGAGTAGACTTTCCTCTCGATACGAGGAGACTAGTTATATTTAACGAACACGGCATCTACCCGATGGGACCCTCCCAAGTCCCGCAATCAATTTGCTGACCACCAAATCTTCCCGAAATATGTAAATCAAGCTGCTTATCACTGAATCTTCCATTTTAGAAAATTTCGTTATTCTTAGGATAAATTTTCTTGTGTTTAGAAATTATTTTTCAGATCTTAAGGCTAGATTGTAGCTGTATTTATTTTATTTCCGGATTTGAATTTTGACATCTATTTAATCTCGTCTTGTGGGATGAATAAGGGAGAGTTTGAGTTTTAGAGTCAGATAGTCCAGAGATTATTGTTTAAGTTTCTTTCGATGAGGTAGGTCTGGAGGGAAGAGATGAGAGCCGCATGCTTCATCAACCGACTCCAACGAAGAACACTAGTTTTACTCTTTTTCTTTTTTATTTCATTATGAGCTAATTTTGTTTTCTAGAGCTTTGATGTAGTCTAGCATCAAACACAATTTATATTCTAAATTATTTTATTTTCAATATTTCCATGATTGGGTGTTTATTCCTTATTCTTAATGCTTGCAATTTTCTAGCTAATTATTGTTCGATCTATTGAATCGCAATGAGACTAAGAGGTGATTTGTAATTAAAGATCTATGATTAAACACCATTAGTTAAGCAAAAGTAGAGACACTTTGTCATGATTAATGTGATTTTCAAGAAAATTCAAAGAACTTAATGAGTTTTCAATTAATTAAATTCACATAAAGATATGAAGTTATTAGTCGAAGATATTTTTAATATTATTTGAGAGAACATATTGAATAGTTAAGGGATTTTTGTCATCAACTTAGAATAATTGGAATTCTATAACAAAGAAGAATAAATTGTGTGGGATTTGCTAGGTGAAATCAAACGCTCTGGATCTATTCTTATTATATTTACAATCTTAGACTTTATGCTCTTTTATTCTTAAATTTATTAAGTATTTCAATTTAATTTAAATAGTAGAATCTTTCCAATTTTATTCGATTTTCCACATAGTCCTTATAAGTAAATTATAATACTCAATTGCATAATTATTCTCTGTGGGTTCGACATCCGTTTTCTTTTAAAACACTTTACTACTTGTTATGATTCTGTATACTTACAGATATCTTTATTGGAACAAGGAGCCTCAGGGAGTCCATGGAGTTGGTCCTCCAGCTTTGGGATTCTATTTTGGAAATTATAGTTTGGCTGTGTGGGCAGCTTAGCGTTTAGTTTAGTTTCATCTTATGTCTGTACTTATGGAGTTCTATCTTTTGTACTACGTGTTTTGATTTCAGACTTGTTGGACAGATGTTATAACCTTTAATATGTGAATATTTATGAAAATATGCTTATGTTTTGGGATTAGTATTCTGGTACATTGTGTTTTGCTAGAAAGATTAGCCATTGCGATTACTGCATATTATTATAAGCATGCTAGGTGCATTGCATTCCTGACTATCATGAATGAGGGCATGTGACCTTGTCTTGCATATTCTGATGCTTTAAGGTTCGTCAAATCCCAAGTGGAGTCTGGGGGCGTCATAGATTTTCCCCGCATTCCCAGTATGGTTGTAGGAGTTAACCTACCTGAACAGTATTTTTATCACTACGGTAATATTGGTGCTACTCCTTCCATTGTCCCTTGAAGTTACTTGCTTTCTTGAAGACTATGACCAAATCCAAGGGTATACACTTAACAATCACAAAAGTGAGATTTTAGATTTTATCCAATGCCTTTTAAATTAGAAGGACTATCAATCGTATCTCTGATGTGCATCTAACTCCATCTATACTTCAAGGGGAGACCTTGGATCTTGTCTATCCATTTGCCGTATGGCCTGGTAGGATGGTAGAGACTAACAGGAACGACGCGTGCAAGTCCTCTGCAATTTGCCTTTGGTCAAATTCTGCAATTGTTCCCTCATAAGGATCTCCCACATGGCGCTGGACCATACCTTTGAGATCAGATGATATGATCTGTAGGTTCGTAATATTTTTTTCATAGGCTCCCTCCAGATGTGATATGTCTTATGGAGTATTGGCCTCTATGTATGACACTTGACGCCTCTGAGCACCTTTGTGATCTTGGAGAGCTGTTATGTCTATATCGATTTTTTCTTCACTGTTGCCCGCCCTTATATTGCCAACAGTCCTTTTCCAAAACTACCAACCTTTTCAGCTCCTTTTTCTAGCCCTCATACAATCGATACAGTGCAAACCTGGGGCATGGTGAAAAGTCCCTTATCACATGGGGTTGGATTGTGCCAACCAAACACTCTACAATGTTCTGCTCCGCTTACTCTCGATTTGGCCACACGTTGTCTACCCAGTTGCCTCTTCTTCGATAGTGCTTTGTCTTCATGAGGGTATTTCTTCCCTTGCTTCAATGCAATCCTCAAGAGCCGTAGCATAAACAACGAAACCGAGAGGAAGAAGTACTGATGGTGTTTTAGATCTGAAGCAACTCAAGCCTTCAAGTTATGGGTGTTGTATAAATTAAGTATGAGGAGAGAAATAGAGTTTCAGTATGATGGTAAAGGGGGAGATAGCCTTTGAGAAACAATCGGCCAAACCATTTGATTTATTGGTGCATGAAGGAAACGTTGAATTGATTTATTTGAAGGAGGTGTATTGCTTGAGTTGATTCGTGCCTGTCCAAAAGAGAAAAGGACAAAACTTGTAATTATTTAAAATTTTTATGCGTATTTTCTCTCATTGACAGACCCCTTTAAAATTGGGATTATGTTCCATACTCTTAGGGATGACATGTTTGAGGGAACATCAAAATAATACTTTTCTAAAATGTACACTGGCAAGTTTTTTTTGGTGAGAATTTGTACCCTATTTTTCATGATTATGTTTGTGGATAATGACTTTTTTACAGCAATTTTTTGTTGTTGTTGGAAAAGTTGTATTTTTGGAGCCATATTTTCCATGATATTGCCGCGATTAGCTTTCATGGAAAAAGACTTTTTGCTACAATTTTGGACATATGTTGTATTGGAATTTTTTAAACTTTTTAATATTAAAAAACACTTTAATATGTAATAGTCAAACAAACTAATTTTATCATAGAGCTCTTGAGATTATTTAAATATTTTTTAAGACACTTACCCTAAAGCCAAACATCCTGATCTTAGTGGTTTTGGACTCCTTTGTTGAATGTAACGATCCGTCTACTACATGTGCCAATGACGGTGACCACTTTCTCTCGAGCTCTACAAATAATTTCACCGCAATAAAAAAATATACTATTAGAATTTCCTTATGGCACAATTTTCAATGAAATTTAGCATCGAGTTCAATTTCACAACAAATAATATTTTTTAGCGTCACTTTTAGGGTCGACAAAAATACTTTGGACGCAAAAGCTGCCTATTTCTATTGTAGTGCGTGTATTGGTATGTTTTAGTACGCAAAGTGGAAATTAACCTGCGTGGGTTTTTTGATGCCCAACCAAGTGTGCACATAACAATTACAAACACTAGAAATTTTGGATATATCACTGATTGTTCCACCTCTGGCCGGAAGAAATTACTAAAAGGATGAAAGAACAATTAAGACAAATAAAACAGACAAAAACTAGGCATATATATATATATATATCTATATATGTGGTTCTAGCTTGTTTCCTATTTCATCTCATACATACATAAGATTGAAATCGATCATCTCTTATATGAGCATACCACTACATAATTATTAAAGTACTCGATATTCTGTAACTTATTATAAGCAGTAATGAAAGATTCGTACGATCGAAGAAATGCACGAGGATTAATTGGATGCGCGCAGTATATCACTTTCGAAATAAATATAAAGCTGATCCATAAAAGAAGGCGGTTAGCTTCCGGCATTGCTTGCCAGTTGCCACCCGTTTGTTTTTGTCAGTTTAATGAAACAGACAGAAAGAGAGAGCCTTACTTTTCTTGCAAACGAAACAAGCTAGGGAACCTTGCTAACCCATGCATCACTTTCGGTTGGGGTTTCCGTGGTGGCAATCTCGTGCCAAGTCCCTGCCCTCTTTTGCACGCACTCCTTGCACACGTACGTACAGTGTCTCCTTCGTTCAATTTTCTCATATGCCTCTAATTACGTACACATGAAGAAAAGGAACCACAAGTTTACAGGATTAACGAAGAAAAAGGACGGAAGTGAAAATAATTAAACCTTTTGTAAATCAAATCCAACAGGAAAATGCACAAGCCAGTTACCCAAAGATGGGAAATATTTCGACTATTTTGTCAACATATACAGTACGAAAGAATTTGAAGAATGATATAGTCACATTTGTATTGGGGTGAGATTATATATAACTAAATCCATAAAAAGAAGATGGACTTGCACTTTAGTAATGACAATCCACCAAAGCAGAAGTACTGGAGAAGAAGAGCACTGGCTCTTTTGAAACCAAGGAAAAACTACTGGAATCTCTGTGCAGATGATCATGGCCGTCTTCTGGGGCTGGAAGATTAAGATCCAATTGTAGAATGTTTCTTTTTTTCCTGGCTTCGTGCGACTCAGGAGGACTCGCAGTATTTCCCGCACTAAGGACATTTGTTGCAGTGCTCATAAGCGTTCTGTGCCGCCTCATATGTCCCCCTAAGGCTTGGCCGGATGAGAACTCAGCGCCACATATCGAACAGTCATGAACCTTGGATTTGTTGTTATTACTATACAGATGATCCCTATTACCTAATTGCAATGAAAGGGTTGTGCTAGTGTTGTTAAATCGATAATCTTGTACGCCGACAAGAGTTAAGGGTTTCTTCTCATCAGTACTATTAATATCAGCCCTAGGTTTCTTGTGACTGGCTCTGTGTCCACCCAGCGCTTGGAACGAAGCGAAGCACCGGTTACAGGTCTTGCACTGGTACGCAGCTGATAACGCAGCCTTTTCTTGTACTTTTCGGCGATGGCTGCCTTGAGCCAAGAGAATCAAACAGTTGGCCATGTCCTCCTCCTCCTCTTCTTCTGCAGTAGTACTGTCCGTGAATTCTGCCGAGGGTGTAGGAGAGGGCGCTGCACGATGAGGATCAGGTGCGCCAGAATGGTCACTAGATGAGGTAGAAGCCAGAGTTAGCCCTAGCTGTGACTGCAGCCCATGACGCTTTGTGCGTTTGCCTCTTGTTATCTGTGTCTGATCTTTATTATAAGACCCCATGACTTCCTCCTTCGATGGTTTCATCATCTTCTATCGATGATCTCAGCAGCACCAAAAGGGAAGAATTTGAGAGAGAGAGAGAGAGAGAGAGAGGTATGGCGGAAGAAGCGATTGCAAAGAGATGGAGTGGGAGCAAATAATATAGTGAACGGTGTGAGGGTTTTGGAGTAGAGCTAAAAAGCTGCAAAATAATATGGCCCCGTGAACAGTAACCGTGAATTTGCTATGCCAGTCTTGCGTTTCCAACCTTGGAAGTTATGGACACAAATATATATAGTTATAAAATTCAGGTGTGCGCTGTAAGACATCAGAGAGAGAGAGAAAGAATTTATAAGCAATAATATTAATTGCAAGTATGAGGAGGCGAGCAAACGAGTGAGATTCGGTTGGCTTTGAAGCAACCCCATTACTTTTCCCCAACGATTCCTCCTGGCCTGGAGTTGATCAGGATTGGTTTGCAAGTCTGGAACCACAGATATTGCGCGCTACCTTCTCTCCATCCTTTTCTGTTTTTTGCTACTTTATTTGCTTTCCTTGCTGGTCTGGTTTGGGGGGCTAGAATTGGATATAAATTAATTTTTTAAAATTTTTTTTTTATATATAATTCCGTAGATTATATAAAAGTTAGTAAGTTATATTGCTCCCGTAATTTTTTATTTTTTATTTTTAATTTGAGACGAGATTTTGAACTCATGTTAATCTATTTCATACATCTAATTGTACATCCAAATACATAGGTGTGTTGGGCACGTACGTAAGTACTTGGAGTTCATGGGCAGTTGACCCACTCACTTCACATTAATTATGTGCTGTTCACTTCTTCGATGGAGAATAATTAACCCTTAATATATGCGGGCATTATTATTATCTAATTATTATTTGATGAGAAAATCCAATAATTCTCTTGCTAATTAATAATGATCAGTCGCTCCTAGCTAGGGGCCTTGCGGACGGCGCAAAATAGTGATATTTCTAATTTGATAAGGGATTAAATATATAAGTACAATATATGGATCAGATTCGATCCCGAACATCCCAGCTCGTTTGAGAATATGAATTGAACGGTACTATCGCTTGGATTTGGATTCATGCATGTATGGTGAGTGCATATAGGCCTGGTCAATTTGATATATTATATACGAGGCTTGTTAGGTACAAGCAGTTTGGCACACCAAACCATGTACCAACACTCACATAATTTTTTTTTTATTGAAAAAAATAATAAAAGAAAAAAAATTTCAGATAAGAAGAAGGTCATGATATATCTCACGAAAATCATTTTCGTCTTCAATTCATACCATTTTATTAAACCGATACCTTATATTTAGTATTGGTATGCAGTTTGGTGCATGAAATCGCTTGCAAGAAGACTTTTCCATTATATATATAGTGAATTGAAATGAGATGATATGAATTGAGATAGTTTGTGATAAGATGTAAGTATCTTTCTATCCAAGCCAGGCCATGATCTATCTATATGAATGAATTGACCTTTTAAGTTCGTATATTAAAATTTTAATATATTTATAAATAGCTTTCATTTTTTTAATTAATATTGGATGGTGACCAATGAGATGGTAAAAGAAAATGAGAGAAGCAAACTGAATGATTAGATCAAGGAAAAGATAGGGAAAGTATCTACGTTAAAAAAACAAAAAGAATAATGTTAATATGTTCGCTCATTTTAACTGCTCATTTATATAATTTTTAAATTTTTTTTTTTTTGTTGATTAAGAAATTGACTATTAGAGCATTAGTAGTGGTTTATGCATCTTCATATGCAAAATCACATATTTTAAAGATTGATTTTGCATATAAAGAAAAACTCTCACATTGGATTATGCATTTTTGAACTAAATAATAATAAAATATTTATTATTTTATAAAATTTTTTTCCTAGAAATCTGGACATGGTCTATTTTATACATCTAGATGGTCCAAGAAATTAAAAATAATGTTGCGGACCGAATAGAGAGAGAGACTGATCAATAATGTTGGGGATCGAATAATGAATATTTTATTCTAGATGGTATATTGGCGTTCGAATAGAGAGAGAAAAAGCATTAAAAATAATATTTGGAGAATCAACGGTGCTAGCACTATTTATGTATAGCTTTGTAAAAATTTAGATATGCATAAGTCAGTGCAGATTAATTTAAAGACATATTATTCAAATTTAAAGATGAAGATAAAGATGAATAAGCCATTACTAGTGCTCTTAGTGTGTTGGTATTTTTTTATTTTTTAAAAATATTTAAACATGTTTAAAAAATGTTTAAACAAAAAAGCAAAATTATATATATATATATATATAATTTGCACTAGAGGAACTGGAGAAATTGAAGAACCATTGTAGCATTACCCAAAAAACAAAGACGGGATTATTTGAGAAGGAAAAAGCAGGCCGTTCAATACTAGGTAAGCAATTTATTGCTAGAAATAGATGTTTTTAACTTTTCCTATTTACTCTAGTTGTCGACCGTCCAATTAATGTTCGAGCTGAATAATTCAAATAATTATAACCAGCTGCCATGTTGTGCAAGAATGTCAAAAAATTGAGAACTAGGTTTTTATATCGTGCAATAAAGCTGAATACTACAATATAACGAAAGGCTTGATCTTTATAAGTATGTGAATGGTTGGATATTATATATGTCAATAAATAAAATTAAAAGTTAAATACATGATATTGCAATCGTAAATTATGTAACCATCTCGTAATTGTTTCAAAATTTTAATTTTTTAATAATAAATTCTACTCTTTTTTAAAACGATTACGCGACATTTACACACTTCATAATTGTATGTATAATTATTCTAAATAAAAATTGTGAGCTAGACGTCTTAATTATATAAGGGAATTTCCAGGTTGGCAAAATGAAATTAGTTGTGTACATGCATGCATCTTGCTATTTACGTACGTACATGCGATCAATGATTGCGAAATAAAAGATCAGTTAAATTCATGAATTAGTAATAAATAAACAAAGCCATAAAGTCTTGAACAGAGATAATTAATTAATATTGTTAGACGGGTTTCCTCTTCATATACGGTTAGAAGGGATATGTAAAGATTCTTGGCGTAAGGATTTAATATATAGGAAGGGATTGTACCGCGGAACAAGTAAGAGAGTCAAAGCAAGCATCACCAATTAATGGTTGGCTAGTGACCCGGCCAAGTAAAGCATCGAATTCAAGTGTATATACTAACTTATTATGCGCATGGTTGGTGAAATGACACCGTTTTTCGTTTTTTTTTTTTCCTAAATACTTTATATTTTAATATTAATATTAGGAAAATAAACTGCCCTCCAAATATACTCATACCTTTTTTTAACTTAATTGTCAAAGAAGTATTTATTAGTGAATTAGTATTTTTTTAAAAAAATGTTTAAATATATTTTTAAAATGTGGGAAAAAAAAATACAGTTATGGGTCCAAACTAACAATAGCCTTTATTGAACTCTACATTAAAAAAGAAAAGTGAAAAAAAAATATGTATTCTTTTTAGTAGAATCTAATTTTTTATTAAAAAAAAAGTTATACAAAATTTATCTATTTAAAACTTGTAGCTAGGCATTAACTCGTTAATGAAAGAAGAGTAATGCTACATACAATCATGGAGTGTGCAAACATCACACAATTATTTTGAAAAAACTGAGTGGGTCGTCGATCCACTATTAAGAAATTAATTTTTTATGTGACTATTGTATTTACTATATTTTTTAAAAAATTACGTAACACTTACGTACTAGACAACTGTAAATATCATTTTAAAGAACCCCAATGGCAATTATCTCATGTGAAAAATGAAACCATATGAATGATCTCTGCACGCATATCTATTATGAGAAAACCTTTACACCAGTCGGTCTGTTACTACCCAAATAACAGCCCTCCAATAACATTTTGCCACCTAGATCTTTCATTTTACATTTTGTGCACCTAACTGCAGCTGATCAAAATTTCACAAAACTCCTCCTGTGCCCTCTCTTCTTCATTTTACACCCAAGCCATCAACATATTTGCTGATGCTACTACACTACCAAAGCCCATGACCGAGGACCACCCTCACCCACAACATCGCCGACAACCACCACTTCAAACGGCCCAAAGTTCACCTCGCTCTCGCCTTTCTCGCCCCACTCTCTAGATTTTTGTGAAAAGTGATTAGAGAAAGGACACCAACTAAATAAAAGACCCAATAGAATCTCTCTTGATAGTGTTCTCGTGGAACGTCTGCTACATGACTAGATTGTAGAAGCAGAAAAACAAGCCTTGCCAAAAGATAAGGTATTTGAGCTCACATTTTTTTCACAGTTAAGAAATTGTGTGATTTGGGTGGATTTTAGTACATAGCATTTTTATACATCATAAATAACCCCAAACCAGTACACAAATCAAATGAAATCAACACAAATCAACGCAAGTCATCGGGGGGAAGGGGGGACAATGGAAGAATTATCTTAATGGGGGGCGATGGATAAAAATATCTCAGTGGGAGGTGATGGAGGTTGGTGGCGGTGACTAAGCTTGGTGGTGGCAACTGGTCTAGTGTCTCAAGGTGCGGCGACGGGTCTGGTTTTGCCAATATGAGAAACTGCTATGTTTTCATTAGAGGTAGTGAGACACGAGTGAAGGGTCCTTCTCATATTGGTGTATTCAGTTGAAAAATGATCTACTTTGCAATGGTAACGGATATCAGCATTGGAATTAGAGGGTGGTGGTGGGTGGCTTGGTGGCACAACACTGAGGTGGGCTGGAAGAGCTTGGGGTGATCTTGTGCGATTAGGCTTAATTAATTTATTGTGTTTTTTTCTACGTGGCACCGTGTGAATGGAGGGATGCTATTCTCAATTTAATAGTTGGACTGCTCCGCAGCAGAACTGATCTATTATGACTTCGGATCTATCTACACTCTCAGCCATTACCTCTTACATTTTATGTTCGTACAATAACATTATTGAGTGGACAAAAAAAACGATGATGTTAATAGTTTATGCGCTCACCTATTGTAGTACAAATCGTATAAATTAATTACTAGTATTGTTGAAACTTGAAAGCTTTTCACGATAAAATGTTGGAAAATTCTGCTTGTAAGCGGTCTTGCGCACCCATAGGCTCATCGATCCAACGTGGCAAGTCAGAAAGCCAGTCTCTAATAAATAAATAAAACCGTTCCAGAGGATTTCAAATTTTTTAATCCCTTTAACTACAGCCCAACATCAATATGTCGGTAAGCCATGGGGTTTTTCTCAAACTAGGTACAGAGGCCACAGAAGAGGGAGGATGATGATTCAGGTAACCGACTCTTTCTTGTAACCTAGACCTTCAAAAACTAGCCACACAGACTTTTTTCTCAACCTCCTCTCTCAAACCATCTTAGAACTTCCTAATTCCAAGGATCTACAATCTCTAACGGCGATAATCATCGTAAATTAGAGCTGCCTTCTTCGTCCTGTTTTTCTCAACCTACCGATGAGAATCTGGTTGTGGTTGAAGATCTAAAGGAACCCAGCCATGCAACCCATTTGGTTCTTAATATGTTTCCGGTCATGCAATATTCCCGTCATCATTTTTCTGAAAAACTCTGCAATATATGTTTCCCACTCTAAACATTTCCTACTCAAGAGAGCAGTGAAAAAATAGAATGCAAAAAAGTGTACGTTTGAGAGGCAAAAAACTGATAAATTATGAGTATTGATTGAACTAGAAGGACAAACACGTTACCTGCACCAGGTAGAATCCAAAAAAAAAATAGAGGAGCTATGTGAAGAAGGAAAGGGGTTCCACGAGACACATAGAGAAAATGTTTCAGAAGATGGAGATGAAAATCTGCAACAAATGGAAAAGATGAACATGGAGATTTTGTGAACTTGCGTGCAGGTTGAGTTTCTCAGGGACGAGAAGATGAAGCTCTTCTCTGTTCTCTGAGTGTTTTCTTATCCCTTTCCTTTTTTTTTTTTCTAATTACATTAACATCTAACAATGTGGGGCACATCAACATCGGTGAGCATGTTCGTCCGCAAATTCGCTTGTACATAGCAAAATCTTATAATGTTATTGTGAACACAAAACACGAGATCCATTGTATTTAATATTGATTATCCATTAGTCACTCATTTATATTGTATCTTTTATTATGCAAAGAGGCATTTGGTAATCATTCTCTTAAGAAAATATTTTAAAATAAGTTTTGCTATTCATTATTCTTACAATCACACACTACATTTATTTATTTTATTTTATTATTTTTTTGTTTTATTCTATTTAAACTAATTGAATTCTTCTACTCATCATCCATACATCACACATTTGGTAAGAAAATAATAATAATAATAATAAATATGGTGTGTCGTGTGTGGAGATTATGAGTAGAATTTTTCTTTTAAAATAGGAAAATGATACTATGTTACTTGAGTTTGCTCTCTCAATTTGACTGCTCATCTATTTAATTTTTTAATTTTTTTTATTTAATGGTTAAAAAGTGACTATTAGTATATTGATTTTTTTTTAAATGTTTAGATATGATTAAAAAATGTTAGAAAGAAGAAGAAAAAGAAAATACAATTTGAACTAAGGGACACACTCATTGGTCAAATTGTAGCACCCTTTAAAATATTACTGAAATCAGCATGATAAATGTGAAAAAATCTACACAGTCTCCTGCTATTCACACAACCTACACACACCACACTTTTTTAATTTTTCTTATTTTTTTCTTTTATCAAATATTTAATATATGAATAATAAATAGAAGAATTGAATTAGTTTAAAAAGAATAAACTCAAAAAAAAATTAAATATTAAAAAATTTAAAAATTTAAAACAAATGTAATGTATAGAGGTTGGGGAGGTTGTGTAGCATTACTCGATAGATATATACTATTATCTCAAAGTGATTTAATCCCAATTCGATATCCACTTTCATTAAATCTTAGTACAATTTTTTATGTTAATATAGGGAAATTTAGATATAAATTTTCTATGTTTCGGTCCATTTAAGATTTACTCTATCATATTAAATAATTTGGATCAGATCATTCTGTCACATTTTTTATCAATCTCAGTAACAGATGACACGTATTATCCCGGTATCAAATTATTTTTTCTTATTATCAATCTCACTTAGCCTCGTTTGTTTTCGCAATCATTCACATTTTATCTCATCTCATCTAATCATTATAACTTTCTCAAATTCTCACACAAAATAAAATAAACAATTCAATTTTTTTAAATCTCAACATGAAAATATTATTAAAAAAATATATTTTATCAATATTTTATTTAACTTTTAACTTTTATCTTAATTTCATTTTATTTTATCTCATCTAATAAAAAAAAAACGAGACATTTTGATCATAGCGGCAATAGTGTCTTTCCAAAATCCTTAATTGATCTTATGGAAATCTAGAGAGCAAAAGTAATTGAAAAATGTAATTTCATCGTACGGAAATTAACCGGAGAGGAATTAATTGCCGATATCGACGTTTCAAAATCCAAGGAGTAGTATTGATTTGAATCCACGAAAGAGGAAACCTAACTTGCTCTTTAGAATTAATTGTACGGTAGCTTTTCAAAGTCCTAGTTGCATTGATTTGCATAGAGATGAGAATTTAAAAAAATTGAATTATTTATTATATTTTGTGTGAGAATTTAAAAAAATTATAATGATGAAGATGAGATGAGTTGGATTTATTATATTTTGTAGGGGTGTGCATCCGGATCCGGATCCGGATGATAAAATCTGGGCGATTATCCACCTGGATTAATCTGGAAAAAATCCGGGCGGGTAACTAGATTCAATCTGGATATTTGGTTTGTACCCGGATATCCAGATTTTTCATTATAAATTTGGGTTTTTCTTTTTCTTTTTTTCTTTTCTTTTTTAAATACTATAATCTGGACTATAAACCCGGATTTTTCACTATAATCCGGGTTGTTATTACTTTTTCTTTTTAAAGAAGACTAAACTTTAAAAAAAGGTTTTTATAGCATTTGTGTTTTTTTTTTTAAATCTGATATGCTTAAATTGCCCAATTTTTTAAATAAATAATATTGTTGTTACATTATAAACTAAAACATAAATTTACAAAGAACAAAAGAAATAATAATACATCACAACTAATTAAACTAAAACATAAATTTACAAATAACATAAGAAATATTAATACATCACAACTAATTAAACTAAAACATAAATTACACAAATAACAAAAGAAATATTAATACATCACAACTAATTAAACTAAAACATAAATTTACAAAGAGTAAAATGCATTAGTCTTCACATCTTGAATCTGGAATTGGGGGAGATTTTCTACTGGATTGTCTCTCTATAAGCTACCAACAACATGAATTACAATAGAAAAATGAAAACTATAATGATTAGAAACAACAAGTCAAAAAGAACAAGAGGATAAAACTTGAAACAAGTATCTAATAGCTTTAGTTCTTGGGTCTATATCACCAAGAAAAAGTCTCCTCTTTCTTCTAGGAGCACTCTCAAAATAATATATATGCTTTTGCAAAAGTTAATTTAGCAGAACCAACAATGACAGCAAATATAATCAGTGAGAAAGAGGGTGAGATTACATATAAAAACTCAAACAAGATTGGCCAATTAGACAAATCTGTCGTAACATAATCTATTATTTTTAACCGAACTTAGTTTAATATTTCTAGGCATGCATATTTTCTCTCCCATATTCATTAGTTATTCCATCTACTTTGTGCAATGTTATTTGTTTTTACAACTTGGTTTTGGGTCGAGCAAGAGTTCGATTCTTAGCTCACATTTCTGACAAAATATCCCAATGCTTTCTCTTACTGAAGGAAAACAAGGAGCAAGAAAAGAAAGAGGAAAGCAAAGAAGAATCATGGGACAACAATAAGATCAAAGAATTGGAGGACCACATCATATAAGAAGATAGGATTAGACAATACCAAGAAATTAGTGGTCACAGCCGTTAATTTAGCAGTAGCTAATGGACAAGTACTATTGCTGCCGATGGTGATTCATAATTCCGATGCCACATATGCAATATCTTTTCTTTAAGAATACTATTATTTTGAGGTTTTCACCTCCCATGATTCTTATGACGTTCATGCATAATTTAAAATTTAAATTTTAAAATTTAAATATTATCAATCAAATCTTACTATTTAGATAATTAGCAGGCCGCATCGTTAGCCAGCTAGCTACCACCCAAGATGCCCTATCTTTCCTGCATCCCACACTGAGTCAGTGCCTTGAACTTGCATCCTACACTGAGAGCTCAGTGTCACATGTACCATCAGAAACAAAAAAAGCAAATATAAAAAATAGTAGTTGAGCATGCAGGACCCTTCAGAAAAAATCTATTATTACTTTCAGAGAAAACAAAAAAGAGAGTAAAATGTGAAACCTTTCAATTCCATGAATTTTTTTCTTTTAACTTCCCAAAACATAATGAAAGCAAAGCTAACTGAAGAAACTTGCAAAGTAGCACAATAGTTTTATTCTCACTGAAAATAAACTAGAGATTAGGAAAAAAAACAAACTCAGATCCAAACCAAAAAGGGAAAAAAGTTTGATGAACACAGTCCCAATATCCAAAGATCAGGAAAAAAAACAAATAGAAAAATACCCACGACACAGATCCAAACCAAAAGATTATCAAGAAATAGAAATGACAGAACAAACAACCAAGTACAGATTCAAATCATTCACTATTGGCTATCTGAACGAGTCTGATATGCAAGAGATCTACGAGAACTTCAAAACCAAGACAGAAACATTTCGTACAAACCAAATCTATACTATGAAATTTCAAAAACCTAGATCTAATCTATCCATATCTACATTTAAAAAGCGATAGATGCTCACATGGATATGGACTCAAATAAAAATGTAAACCCAGATCTAATTTATTCAGTATCCAAACAGAAACAAACTAAATCGAGAGAGAAAGAAAGAGAGGGAAACCTTGTGGATCTTATTTTATAGCCTTTGGTAGAGACAATGGTGAGAGAGCGAAGCAAGCCTCTGAGTGAGGGCAGCGATTATGCAGAGCATTTGAGGAAGAATCGAGCCACGGTCCCTGCTAGTCACTGGCAGCGGTAGATTTCGTTTAGGGATGCTAGGGTTTCAAGGGAGAGAGAGAGAGAGAGAGAGAGCATTGATCTTGGGTATAAGGAGCCACTTAGGATTTCAAGTTTTACACTCAAGACAGAAACGAATTTGAGACGTGAGAGTCTGAGACGAGAATGGAAGTCCCTCGAAGGAATGAGGATTTATCGCAGGGGTGCAAACGACGCCGTTAAATCAAAACCTTGTTTTTTTTTTTAAAAAAAATAGTCGGTTACGGAAACTAGGTTAAAAACCTGATTTGTAACCGGATCCAGACGGTTATGAAATTTTATTTACCCGCCAGGATTAAACCCGGGCGGATAACTGCCCGAATTTCGGGTTTCGGACTGGACTGGACAAAAAAGTCGGCCTGGTTCTACACCTCTAATATTTTATGTGAAATTTTGAAAAAATTGTAATGATAAAGATGAGATGAGTTGAGAATATTTATGAATTCAAACTAGTCTAGTCACTGGCTATGAAATAAATAAAAAAAGATAAAACATAAAAGCAAATCTCCTACGGGAGGACACTTCATCTTAATTAATATCCCAATTAATTTTGCTAATAAAATTGATTCAAACTTCGATGCCCTTATTATTAACAGAGATGGCCTTATAATTTACAAAGACTAAGAAAAGGTATTTAGATACAAAAAAAAAAGTACTACCTAATAAAAGACTCCTAATATTAATCAATTTCCTAATTTAGATATATAAAGTTCTAAAAAATATTTATTAATATTCCATAAATTGCATACATAAACATAACATAACAAAGAGAGACGCTGGGACCAGACGTGGTGTGTGTATAGAATTTACACCCTCCCGTTGAGAGAAAACACATATGCTATCTCATATAATTACGGTACAACGTACCGATTACATGGAAAAAAAATTCACTGAAACACTCTCTCCCCTCAGTTGCTCTCTCTCTCTCTCTCTGTCTCTGAATTTGTACCAACCCACATATTTGTAGGGTGTAAGATCAAACTTTACACCGAATCTGGTTTGAAGACTTTCTCCATAACAAATCATCACTACTTATAATGCCCATGGATTAATCAAGTATTGAACTTCCTTGTGAATTGTTCCTTTTACGCCCACCTTCAATTGCACCTTTTACATGCATCACCCTCTCATTTGACTAAAAAAAAAAAAAAAAAAAACACAAATCTTTGATTCATCCTAAATAACTTCCAAAAAGATACTTTTAACTTTTAGATATCTAATAGATAGATGGTGTCACGGGTTGCAACAAATAAAAGAGAGAAAACTCTGTTTTTAACTGTCACGGATGGAGTGGCTAAAGGCGACAGGCTGGACATATAATTAGGTTGCATGGCTTTATGTTATAATTTTGCTATATACAAGCAAGTTTGCATATCAATCTATATACTAATAATATTGCCTTCAAATTCTAAATTCAAATTAGCACTATTTTTAATAAAGTTTACTTTTTGACCAATTATATTGAATAAATATATGTATTAGTACGTAAAATCGCTTACAACTAAATTTGTTCTTTATTTTAAATCAAGGGAAAATATTTTGGTGTAATTTTATGTTGGGTATTATGTTTATTATAATAAAATAAGTTTACGTTGGATACTATGGGCCCAATAAAATTCTAACGTCTGAATCCTAAGTAATCCAAGAGAGAGTCCACTTATCCATTAAAAACTCATAGGGCTTTACAAATTTTCTTGGGTCCGCATGCCCAACAAAGTTATTCTTATTCTAGTCCTCACAAAGTTGGGCCTAGATGTTACTCTTTGGAAATAGCGTTGATTTAGCAAATAGAGTGATCATATGATATATTCCGATTGGTTCATCAAAATAGATTATCAGAAAAATTATAGATATACAATATTTTTTAACAGTTCTTTACGCAATTATGTTTTAAATGAGAGGCATTTTGATAAAAATAACTTATAAAAAGTAACATCATTTTTAAAAAAAATACCCTCATTTGAAAACATACTTATATAATGGTCCCTATATTTTGCAATATGTTTACAAAATATATATAGTTTCTTGTATGTTACAATATGGAGATGTCTTGTAATCTTGATCGATTCCTGCTTCTACTTTTGTCCCCAATGACATAAAATCTATTTGATTTGGCTTAACTTTGCAGCAACGAGTTTGTGTTTACTGTTTAGATTGTTCCTACATTAGATCAGTCTAGTTTTTCCTGTGGATTTAAATGCCATGGTCGATGCGTTTAACTGGTTGAACATCCGTTAAGACGATCTTATCATATATCGAATAAAAGGAATACAACGTGTCTTTTGCACGTACTATCCACACACCATCTATATGATATAAATATTATATTTTTTTAATCAATATATTCTCACACATTATAAACGTGTATTTAAATTCAATACTTGTCCGTGTGAGAAAACATTAACACTTTAGGACCCGTTTGGATACAAATATGAGATGGTCACCTCATCTTACCTTATCTAATTTTAACTAATAATCTCACTGCTCTTTCTAAGATCCAAGTTGTAAAGACTTATGGTCAACCCAATAGTCGTGACTTAAAAAAACATTTTAGTGTTGTATAATTCACAATTTTTTTTTTTTTTTGTTTTAAAAAGAGTTGGGACCACATGTCCAACAGTGACCCCTCTTCAATTTTATTCATAAACTCTCACTTATGGAGAATACCATGTTTATAACAACATACTTGGGATGTTACAAGATAAGAATAAAAGAACACTCAAAACTCAAGTGTCAAAAATAATCTTATACTCTATAACCAAAATCCAGCAAGAACAGCAAAAAATATTATAAGAAAAACAATAACAAACAAAATTAAGCAAATCTAACATGAGGAAGATCCATTTTGTCCGTCTTCAACATTCATTTTAGTAAATGTGGAAGTAAAGAGAAATCCTCTCATATAATACTATTATGGTCTGAACCCATCTGAGTCAAAAAATTTGCAGGAGCATTGTCTTATCCAGTTCAATGTACCAAAAATCTAAAGAATTTTTTCCCAAAAATCCTAACAAGTGGAGAAACTTCTAATCCGTACCAAGAGTTTACCACCAAGGAATTGAATAATATTTAAGTTTTCACCATTATGTTTGTGGGTACAGTTTCCTAATGCTAGAACAGTTCAGGTAGGTGGGTTTTAGGAAGGGATGGTACTCCTGTGGCTGGCACGTTGGCTTTAGTGCCTGAATTTAACGTAACTCAAGTTATTGCTCTCTTTGCCACGCTATCATAATGATTTGGCGCCGTGCATTCATGCCATATTAATTGAGCACCGTCCATCTATTTGCATTTAGGATAATATTTTATCTATTTTTTTTATTTATAGATTAAGAAAGTTTTTTTTTTAATGATGTTATAATTTTTTTTAAAATAATATTTAAAAGTACTGTTTGATTTTACAAATAATCTCAATCCATTTCATCATAGATTCACATCTCATTTCAACATTTAAATATAACAATTTTTTAATTTTAAAATTTTAAATTTTAACTTTTCTATCTAATCATTATAACTTTTTCAAACTTTTAAATAAAATATAAAAAATAATTCAACTTTTTAAATTTATAAATAAAAATTTAAAATAAAATATTATATTGTTATAATATTTTAATTTTATAATATTTTTATTATTTGTTCTCTTACTTTTTTTTAACTCGTATAAAATATCTTATCTCAAATTATTTTATTATTATTTACAAATTATCTCATTATTATTCACAAATTTTTTATCTTATCTCATTTATGTAACCAAAAGACAACTTAGATTTACTCATTGTTCCCTTGGCTTTGGTCACCCTCTTATTTTCCTCCCACCATTTACTTTGGTTGCCATGGTCGCCGTGATCATGCTTCGGCTCCCACCTAAATGCCGGCACGTTTGTCGTTCCTTTATCTGTCTTGCATTGCTCGTCTTCGGCGCATTTGGGCTTACGTCCAGGGTGGGCTAACCCAATTTCTACCAAGATCTAATCCTTTTATATCTTAACGACATAAATTACAACACCCTTTCGGCAATGATTTTCTTTTTTCATTTTCTTATTATGGGACGTCTTCGACACTTCTTAATTCCCTTTTAGAAACTCAAAAAAAAAAAAAAAATGAGAAAGAAATTACAACCTACCCTTACTTATTGTTTGGGTCACATCCTAAACAACTATATGAGAAATGAGGTGTATAACTTTTTAAGAAAAACTAAAAGACATCGAAAACTTGGAATAAGACATCTCTCGGTCCCTTGGGAAAAATTGAGGTGGTCTTCAAGACGTTACCTACAATAGGACGTGTGACGCTCTCAGATTCTGCTTGGAATCGAACATACATATGAAGTATCGGGACATACAATACAAGATTATCTGCCTCCAGTTATGACAGATAAAGATGCGATACAAATAGCATGTATCTAATAGTATGCAATATCCGCAGCGGAAAGTTTTTTTTTAGTAATACTATGTACTAAACTAAAATATCTCAAATACTTACAACATGATCCATGCATACTGAAATGCTAAACATCCATAATTACAGTACAAGTCTAAAAAAGACCGTAATCTCAAAAGTATGGAAGACCGAGCTCCATAATTACATCATCAAGCAACTCGCGTAACTCGACTAACGATGCCATAATACTATCTATAACTCTAACTATGGAGGCCACAAGCTCCACGTCGCGTCGGCGCCACCTAATCAACCTATTCCAATCGGCCAAGCTCTGCTCATTTTCTTAGTCCTGACACATTTCCTACTATTCAAGAGGAATGGTAGTTGGGACAACTATAGTGAGATTTGAATACAAATCTCAGCAAGTTAACAGAGAATTTCTATACAGGTTAATGATGCATGCATGTCAGTAAAGGTATGAATGCGTAATCAAAGTCTTAGTAAGAATAATTGTACTAATATTATGCTACCTTATAGCTTGAATTAATGATGGTTATGAATGAAATTGAGATATTTTAGTTTATTTTGGCATAATTTTTATTTAGTCACTCTTATTCTGCTGCGGTTATTGCATACTATTAGATGTATTTATAAGATGCATTGCATATTAACTATCATGAACTGGGGTATGTAACCTTGTATTACATGTTCTAACGCTCTAAGTTTCCGTTCTATCCCAAACAGAGTTGTGGGTGTCATAGGCTACGAGGAGTTAGCACCCCGAGACCCATTTGGGGACCGATGTGGTCTAGAAGACCAAGGAGAGTAGCGGGAAGCATTCCTAGGAGCCATTTTAGCAAGGGAATGTGAAGATTCGAAGGTAAGAGAAAGATAGGTAAGCAGACAGAAAGAACATAAAGGCAGAAAAGGGGGAAGGTTAAGCAAACGTAGAAGATATTTAGAGTAAGAAAAGAGAACAAGAGAGGTTGAAGAGGAGAGATGATGACGGTTATGGGAATGTGGAATGGCAAAGGGCACAATGGTTGGAGCCAAAGGAAGGGTGCCACATGTCAAAAGCAAAAGGGACACATTGAACACATCCTATTGTCTATGTTGCACAAAGAGATGGCTATGAGGTGTGCTAGAGGAGCTGGCGGATTTCACACTGCACGATGAGGTGAATCAAGGGATGACATGTGAACTGTCAAACAAAAGCAAACTGTGTGCACTACAAGGAAAGGATACGTGTACATAAAAAAAGAGGATCGTAGTTGAAATGAATGATGTGGAAAGAAAAGATTAAAAAAAAGAAGAAGAAGAAAGAACAGAAGCAAAGGGAAATTCACGTCGGTACATGTGCGACAAGTATTTGTGGGATAATTGTTAGATATAAATATGCTTTATGGGCGAGGAAAGAGCCATGAGCAATTAAGGGTCGTAGTCACGTGGGATTCGCATGATAGAAGGAGATCAAAAGATAAACCTACATTAAACACACAGTATGGGTTCAAAGGTAAAGCCAACTACTCGTATCCTTCTAATATCAAAATCAATCGTAGAAATAAACCCTAGAAAGGCGTCACCAACATGGAAACCCAGCTAACCATACCCTAACGAGGTACAAATCTACAAAGATAAATCCAAGCGAGATATCCGTGCTGTAAGAGTGTTATCAACGATCGAATCTTGCGCCAAAAGGAACATACTAAACTAGGCATTGGGAATGTGTTTACGAAGAGGTTTTTCCATAGCAGAATATCTCAACCATCATAAAGAGCCTAATAAGTACCTATTATAGATTCATTAGTAATTGAAAGAACTTGAATTCTCACTAACTTAAGCATTGGAAGCCTCCCCCACTAGGTTCTCCAAGTTCTCCTTTCTAGTTGCAGATTGTTAGAGCACGCTATATGCATACTTAAAAGTTACATTAATAGTGGCACCCTAAATCATACCTAGGGCTGTACATTTAAGCCGCACTAGGTTCTCCAAGTTCTCTTTCGACTTAGCCCGAAATAAAAACAGGTATTGAAGTTCCACTTCCAATTTAATTTCGTTAAAAACGGTTCAAAATCTAGAAATTACCCAATACCCGAAAAATTGTTATTTTACAGTGATTTGCTTCAAAAAGAAAGACCACGAGTGTTGCCCCAAAATCTACTTTCCCAATTGGTTTTGAAAGAGAGAGAGGACGAGACACAAGGCATGGTTGATTACGATCTCTAATCAAATTGATGCATGGACAGAGATGTCGACTTTTACCCAAATATCCGCCCACTCATCTTGTGCTAGCTGTTTTTTGGTGTTTAATCAAAGAGTTCTTCTTCATTTCACCATCTTTCTCTACTCCTTTGCAATCCTGCATTGTAAGTTCCCCTCTTCTTCTTCTTTGTTGCAATTCCTAACACGACATCGATTCTTCCTCCCATAAAGTTTTGGTTTTTCTAGTGTTTACTCAATTGGGGTGTTATGGACATTTTCACGGTTTCACGCACACGATCACTTATAGCCAAAGAGTTGTGTGGCTTGGGAGTTCTAGGTAACACCTCTGGTGCCTAAATTAGTGATCACAATAAAAATCTCATTTTCTAGAGAAATGAATCAATTAATCTTCACATACTTGGGTGATATGTATATATAAAGCCCATGAGATTTCTATTACCATGCGATAGAAGACTAATCTGTTATTTGAAATTCAAGTCTCGGGATGGAGAGCTTAATCAAGTCCAAATGATCGGATAGCTCTTCTTGTCTGAGAGATTCTCAATCGATTATTCTTTCAATGGTTAGGATGGATTGGACTTTCAGGGGAGTGGGTTATTAGCCTGAGTTGTGGCCCAAACCCGTGAAGCGGCCCAATAGGCCTCGGAATGGCCTGAGTTCTTGGTTATTTTCCAGTTGTTCGACCTTAAGCGGATATTTCATCATGCTTCTATTGAAGGATGAGGGTGCCATCACTTTGGTATTTTTAGGCAGTAATGGTTATTTGATACTTCCACAAAAATCCCTCCTGCACCTCAGGTAACCTCAACCAGCCACTAAGCTTGTTTCCCATTCAATGCGTTATTTCTTCTCATCTTAGCTAAACGTGAGGTTTTTTCTCAAATTTTTCCTCAAAGCTTTTGACTTGGTTCTTAGGGGGTTCGTTTTTGTTCCCCTTTTTTCCGGTCTAGAATTTGCTTGAATTAATGTTAGTGAAATATTTTTATTCATATTAAAAATAAAAATTAAAGTGATGGGTTTAGTAAAGTTCGTGATGGGCATGAAATAAGGATCTTCTTCTAAAAGGTGCTGTTGGTTTACACCATCAATAAAAGATCAAACTTACCCCAAATTAGGAGTGGGCAGCGGGGCCCCGCCCCGCTTCTGCCTCACTCTTGTGCGGCGGGGCGAATTACCCCTTCTGGCAGATGCCAGAGGGGGCCACCTGCCAGCATCTGGGACCACCTCCAGGGGCGGGGGCGAGATGGGGGTGACCCCCGCCCTGTATATATATATTTATATATATATTAAAAAAATAAGCCAGGCATGAAACGGCCTGGGTTTAAAGATATCAACCCCTCCTGGAAATACCCTTCTTTGTTCTCCTCTCGCTTTCAGTCTCTCTTTCTTTCTCTCTGAGTTCGCAGTCACACCACTCACACTCGGTCCCTCTCTTTGCATCGCCGTTGCCATCATCGTCACACGACTCGCACCCGGTCCCTCTCTCTTCATCTCCGTCACTGAAGGTCCGAAGGTAAGAAACCCTGAATTCAAATTTTAATTTTTTTGTGATTTATATATTTAATGGAGATTGGAGGAAAGATGGGGTTTACCGGAGATGGAGGATGAGATTTTGTGAATTGTGTGCTGTGGAGCTTAGATTGTGCATGTGGTTTGAATGAATCATGTCCGTGTGTTTTTATTTTTATTTTCTTGTTTGCATTATGTAATGTGTGTGAATCACTGAATCATGATATTATTTGTGCCTAATTAATTCAGATTGGAACCCTAAATTAATTAAGGTACTGCATGAACAAAAGCCAATAAACATAAATTAATGAAAGTCCAACTTATGAACTATTCAGTTAATTAAGGTACTGCATGAACAAAAAGCCAATAAACATAAATTAATGAAAGTCCAGCTTATTAGTTATAAATATTGTAAAGAAATTATCATCCATTAATTAATCTTTACAAGAGATTAATTTATAATTAATTAAGATGAAATATATATATATGAATGTCAAGTGATACTTTTTTTTATTCTACTTTTTTTTTTTATGTTCATTATATAGTTGCTATGCTTATATTCTTTCAAGTCTAAGAAACTACATTGTTAATATACTTTACTACATATATAACAAATATTCAGACACTGCCACCAACATATATATATATATATACACACACACACCTGAAGTATTGTAATTGATGAGTAGCTAGAAACCTAGAAATCATGCATAAAATCCATTTTTTTATATATAAAAAAAAACAAAGATAGAAAAAAATTTAAAAAATGTATATAATATATCCATGAAGGAAAAATAAAAATAACCAAAGTACTCAATATATATTTTTTTAATCATGTTTTTGTAGTAGTTCTGATCCATTCAATCGCTTTTTTATTGTGTCCGAAATTAAAGATCATTAGGATGTTAATTGTTTGGCATGTTGCTATGTTTTTGTAACAGTAGAGTAGAAAGGAAATGATAAAAGTCGCACTTCGAGGGTGAGAAAACATCCCAAAAATAACGAAGAGAAATACTGAATTTGATAGAGGATTTTTGATACGTTCTACATCGGGTTCATTCTCCATATACAGGAGATGCTAACAAACTCGGACATAAAAGTAATTTCAGATAAAGGGAAATAACAACCATTAACTACTAGTACTTGCTACATTATTGAAAGAGTAAAATAAAGGTTGCGTCTTTAGTCTCCACGTGGTCTTCCAGACTGTTCTCCTAAACAATTCAACCCTAGCCTTAATCCCATCCATTCGTATGATCGACGACTCTCTTTACTCCATAATATTCTCTACTTCGTATGCCTACCGTCCCTATTGCTTCTCATCTACGATTTGGCTTGTAACAGTTTTCTATAATTTCATATTTCTTATTTGTTTGAGTTCATGGATATGCTAGTAGATTCTAGTGCCAGCTCTCATTTTCAGGTCGAGGGCACTCCTACCCCTACACCTACACCTACCCCTCATACTCATACTCATACCCTTACCCCTACAGCACCTTGCCCCACCCCCAAGCCCAGCAATAAACCTGCTTCAATAGTTTGGAGTCATTTTACCAAACTACATTTAACCCCCAAGCCAAGTGTAACCATTGGAGAAAATTTATGGATGCCACTATAGAAAACATGGCACCTCACAATTAAAGATGCACTTAAAAGAGAAATGCAAAAAAAATCCAATATTAAGATCATTACAATAGAAAAACCAGTTTAGGATAGAAATTGGACTTAAAAAATGGCGGATGGGACTAGTGGGGGTGTAACTTTGATGGGTATACTAAGTGATCCCGATGAGTGTAGAGGACACCTAGCTCGTATGGTCATCATGGACGAGCTACCTTTTCAACTTGTTGATGGGAAAGGGTTTCAAACGTATTCTCGCTACTTGGAATCAAGGTTTAATATTCCTTCTCGCCACACGGTAGCAAAGGATGTAAAAAAAATAATTTTACATTGAAAAAAGAAGTTGAGGGGTCAATTGACGGATCAATTTGTTTGCCTCACCATTGACACTTGGACATCGGTCTAAAATTTTAATTATATATCTCTGACTGTGCATTTTATTAATTGTTATTAGACATTACAAAAGAAAATTATAAAATTTTATAAAATCACTGATTATAAGGATGAGACAATTGGAAAGGCCTTGGAGACCGCAATAAATGAGTGGGGGTTGACCTGTGTTGTTATAGTCACAGTCGATAATGCCTCGTCTAATGTCGCATTGGGACATCTGAAAACCTATCTTAGAGAGGCAAATAAGACAATCATGGATGGTGAGTGTCTGCATGTGAGATGTGCAGCACATATTCTGAATCTGATTGTTATTGATGGTTTAAAGGATCTTCATGACGCGATTGCTCGGGTCAGGACTGCTATGAGATGGGTGAGATCTTCTCCTTCGAGGTTGGAGAAATTCAAGATTACTGCGAGATCTGCAGGCCTAACATCTAAGAAGGGCCTTTGTACTGATATGCCTACACGATGGAACTCAACATTTTTTATGTTGGAGGCGACTCAAGAATAAAAGCTGGCATTTGCATTATTGGATGACGAAGACATCCAATATGTTAAATATTTTGATGATCACGGGAAATTAGGGAAACCCATAGATGATGATTGGAAAATTGTAACTATTTTTGTAGAGTTTTTGAGGCTTTTTTACGATGTCACCATGAGGCTATCTGGAACTTTGTACCCTACATCTAATGTTGTATGTCAGCAAATATGTAAGGTAAAAGAAGAATTAGATGACATGGTCGCTGGTGGTCACATTAGGCTGCGGGAGATGACATTGATTATGAGGACAAAGTACGACAAGTATTGGGGAGATTTAACTAGGGCTAATATTTTGTTATATGTAGTTGTCGTCTTTAATCCGAGGTATAAGTTGGATGGCATAATATTTGGATTAGACCTTGCGTACGGGCAAGTATGGGCGGAGCTTATTGCAGCGAGGGTTCGGGAAACCCTTGGTAGATTATTTAATGAGTTTACCATCCTGTGGGATGGTAATATTGCGGCACCTACACCTACCCCATCAACCTCAGGACCACAGGTTCCAGAAGTCAAGGTTGAGAAAAGAAGTAGATTGGAGTGGGGTGAGAGGTATGAGCAGACCCCCTTCCTCCGGAGTTCTGTAGAGGCTCAGTCAGAGATAAACAGATACTTAGCAACAGAGGTTATGCCATTTTCACGTGACTTCGATATATTAAGTTGGTGGAATGTGAATGCCATGAAGTATCTCATCCTTGGAGAGATAGCCCGCACACTTTTGGCCATCTTTGTTAGGACCATAGTCTCAGAGTCGGCCTTTAGCACTGGAGGGCATTTATTAGATTCATTTCGGAGTTCATTAGCTCCTATAACTGTGGAGACTTTGATTTGCACGTAGAATTGGATCAAGGGAACTTCAATTCATGTTCCGGATGTTTTTTAGTATGAAGAGGTCGACATCGAGGAGAAGGGTGATGATCAGCCTGGATTTGGTATTTATTTTAATTTTATTTTCTAATTTCTTATTTTAATTTATTTATTTTTATTTAATTGGTATTCATTAATTTGATTTCAAATTTAATTGTTATAGTGATATATGAGACGGTGTCTACGGCTACCTCTGATGCAGTATGACTTTGTATTGGACCCACCATTGATATGGTTTGCACAATTTTAGGTTTTATGACTTATTAACTTTTATGATCTTGATTTTCAGTCTCACAGAAGTCAAGACAACTCAATACTCAGTGAACTCACTGCCATGACTCCACCCCAAAACCAAATTGATCAAATTGAAAAGTTATGATTTTGTTAATTTACAATTAATGGTAATGTTGCTACAATAGTTAATAGTATAATTTGAAATATTTTTTTTTTTTTAGAGGAGTTTGTAATATTGTAATAGTTTATTAGGTCTCTTAATTTGTATAATTGTAAACTACTTATTTTAGCTTAGTTCCTTAATGATGATTATTACTTAATTAGCTAATTGTTGAAACTTAGTATCTAGTTAATAGTTCAATCTATATATATATATTTGTTTCTCAATTTTTAAATATATCTATTTTTTAAGTTAAATTATGGGCTCAGAGTGGCCCCAAAGCGGATTCTGGGCCCAAAGTGGCCCAAAAACAGATTCTAGGCCATTTAGGGCCTAGAAAACTAAGCTGGGCCTAAGGCCCAGTAGGGGGATGCAGGGGTGTGGACTGGATACCCTACCCCTGCATGGACAAGGGCGGGGTCTGGGGAAAAATTCCCCACCCCTGCATATGCGGGGGCGTGGGGCGGGTATCACCCCTACTCCAAATCTTATTTGCATATCTTATAATCATATATAACTCTATAATCCTCTAGTTTTGTTTGTTGCTTCCTGAATGAATATTTCAGCCTTCCTGAACAATTTGTTAGCCTGTTGCAAGAAGACATGCTAGTTTTTGTAGTAGCTTCTTTTTTATTCTTTTTTTTATATAGTGTTATGTTTGTTGCAAGCCTAGAAATATTTTTGCTTTGGTGTTTTCCTTTTGATAATTATTAAATGTTATTTTTCTTTAGAGTTTGCCTAAAATAATTTTGTCATTGGACGCTAGAATAACCCCAACTTAATCTATTATTGACATGTGTGTATATATATATGTATATATTGTGAGGACTTACTCTTGTACTTACACTGAGCTTTTTCAAGAAAACTCACTACACATATCATGGTATTTTGTGATGATCGTTTTAATTTTGTGATGATCGTTCTTATCTGGATTCTAGTGTTTGTCTAAGAAAAATCTTTCCCATGTTCATACCGCAAATGAAACATAATTGTGGGGCTCTACACTTATGGTTTGGTCATGGTCACAACGGAAACTGGGCCGCTAGAGAAGTTGAAGTCTTGCAGATCAAGAGAAACCTATCCAGACACCGTTTAGAATCGAGGATTGTAAATAGCCTAGGACTCAGATTGGTCCTTGATAAAGTGTTAGAATTGCATAACTAAGTAGCTTAAGTGAGTTATTTATTTCATCAAAGAAGAGTTGAGCACTTAATTATGCATCAAATCTTAGTACTGCCAATACTTTGTACATAAAACATACAGAAGTTCCATCTTTGCCCTTAAAATAATAAACACTTACATTACATTTATATGCTACAGGGCATTTTTGGAAGAGAAAAGAAAAGCCTCAACATAAAGGAATATTGTGCTGAGTTAGAGACTATGGGGGTAGCTATTGGACATAAAGCAGGAGGGAGAAATTCAGTTAGGGACTATGATGCCCCCCCACCTCCGCTTGGAATGGAATGAAGACTTAGAGTGTCGGGACATGCAACACAAAGTTACATACCCTCATACACAACAGTTAATATGCAATGCATACTAGTATGTAATAATCACAGCGGAAATAAAGGTGAAAGTATAACTTATGCTAGAATAATTAAAAAATCCAAATTTAATTAGTAAACATCAAGTTCAAAATATCAATGTAGCATAGACTTAGTACAACTAAGAGTTAAAGTCAAATCATTCTCTTCATGCAATCTAAAGCTTGAAGGACTTGGGCTATAAATATCAGGATTAAATCCAATCTCCTCTCAAGGTCTGGCTCCTCCTCAATTAGTCGGATTTAGCGCTCCATCTAACTTGATCTCCTCAAGACCTACCACAACTTCTATCATTTCAAGTGGAATGATAGTGGTCATACAAGGGGTGATATTTACTCGAAATCTCAGTAAGTTAAACAACCAACGTGCACAAAGATAAATTAAGCGTGAAGAATGATAAATATGTAATGTATGAAATGTAGAAAGAAAATCAGTATGCATGTCTCCCATCCAGATTCCTCAACATTTCAAAAAAATGGAGACACATATTTTCCTTCAATAAACATTTTTGCCATCATTTTTAAAAACATAACTTCATCATAAACTTTCATCATAAATTTTCATCATTATTTGCAATTCATAATTAACATCATAATATGTGAGAACGTCACAGTTCCCCATATGCACTATGAGTACCTGTTGGTAACCGTAGTATAACTCACGTTGAAACTACGTTGTCTATAAACTCATTCTCAATGCATTGATAATATAACATAACATAATAAAAATCATAATGTGTACACCCACCAGCGTTAGGTGTCATAACATGTTGACTTTGTCAACCCAATGGTTACCACTCCATTATTAAACACTCGAGAGTGAACAAATTAGTTCCACTACGATAATCCCTCATCCTAGCCTTTGCAGTCATAACAAAAATTATTTTCATGCTATGCTTGAAAAATATTTTTCATGACATGTGCATATGTGACAAGCTTTTATGCAAAAATGATATTTATAGATGCAAAATATAAAAATGGTGAAAAATATCACATGTCATGTAAGTATGCATTCAATATATCATATAACATGATATTTTATATTCAAAATGATAATTGAAATATGAATGAAACATTTATCAATAATTCATAAATAACCTATCAAGGTATAAGTTAGAGGCCAACTTAGAATATTGGTAGTAGCTTCTCTATCTTTATCTTCATCTTTAAATTTGAAGAATACGTCTTTAAATTTATCTACATTGGCTTATGCATCTTCAATTTTTGCATAACTATAAATAGTGCTTCTTTAAATTTGAAGAAACATTATTCATTCTTCAAATATTATTTTACTATTTTTTTCTCTCTCCTACCTATTAAAATCAACTTTGTAGAATTTATATTAAGATGATTTTGATATATGAAATTTGTATTAAGTTGATAATATAAAGTGGATGCTAATTGTAAAATATATATAAAAAAATAATTTTAGGAAACAAATAAAAAATAAAAAAGTAATAATATGTTATTATTATTTGGTTCAAAAATGCCTAAACCAATGTAGAAGTTTTTCTTCATATGCAAAATCATTCTTCAAAAGAGGTGATTTTGCATATGAAGATGCATAAACAACTACCAATGCTCTTACAAACTTCCTGAGTAATTTGAAAAACGTCGTAGCAGTTGAAATCATGTGCGTACTAAGTTAGGATTAATACTTCTATAGTTGAGGTTCAAAATCAAAAATTTCAAAAATAGATATTTACAAAAATACTCCTAGACTTTCAAAAATTGTCTTTAAGGCTCTAAATTTTCATTAATTGCAAACGAACTTAAAATTTAACCGGACGTCATATTGTTGGCATTATAAAATCATTTAATTCCCTTGTATTTTTGAAAATCAAAGTGAAACTTGCCTAAATAGTCCCAACTCATGACATGCACTCTAATTGATGCCTAATTGTGTTTTCGACTATTGATCCCTATGAATGCATGCATATGGATTTTATTTAATAAAAAATGATCACTAACATCTTTAATGACATAATTAAGGCCAATCATTGGGTTATCAAGTTCATCCCAATACTTAATCATGACTAAAATATCCTTAGTCTTCAATTTATTCAAAACTGATTCATACTTGATGATCAAAACAAGCTAGATTTTAAATCTTTCATGGCATGCTTTTAATCACAATTCAAACCTTCCATAATCAATCTAAGACATTAAGAAATCATATCAAATAATATTTAAGACATGTCATAGCTAAATGTTCACTTAAAAACATTTAAACATTCAAACCACCCTTTAATGACCCGGTTTTGAACTAAGCATGATAACCTTATCAAAACTCAACCAAATGTTATACGAACACTTGGAAAAAAAACTTGAAATGGTAATTAAGATCAAGAGAAAGAAAATTACAAATTTCGTGGCCTTTCAAGCACTCAAGACAACCTTACTCAAGAATACTTAAGAACTCACCAAAACTAACTCAGTTTCACTCTATTGCTCACTAAGTTGGAGAAATGCTCTCAAGCCTCAAGAAGAAACTTGGAGCTGAGGTGTGGAGGAAAGGAAGAAGTGAGGGAGGTGTTTATAGGGTTCAAGAGGGGAGGGAACGTTGGTGCTACGTAATTGGGTGAAGTGGGAGGTGCACAAGCCTAAAACTTTTCCAGCTTGCTTCCAAGGCTTTGAGTCACCTTGTGTAGGGGGAATAATGGCCTGAAACCACCATGATTTCCTCCCTACTGTAGCCATCATGGCCCTGTAGAGGTTTCCAGGTTGTGGGGCATAGTTTAGGTGACAAGAAGTCACTCAAACCACCCTTGCAAACCGGTAGGTTCGGGTGGTTTTGGTTGCCAGATTTTGGACTTTGGTTTTGGATGATTTTGGGTGAGAAAAACTTAGTCAAATTCTTCATGATAGTCATGGGACCTCTTGGGAATTGGGTGGTGTGGGATGGTGGCTCAACAAGAGCAGATGATTGGTTAAATTCCAACCCAATCGGTTCCCACTCAAACTAGGCTAAAGTGCACTCGGTTTGGTTAATTGAATTGATTTGTGTAACCAATTTCGTCCAAAGCTCAAACTGGGTTTGAAGGGGTCTCATGAGGTGTTTAAGGACCATATTATCCTTGAGGTCAAGACACAAAAATATTGGACCTAAGAGCAAAACAGTTCAAGTATTCAAAGAACAATGCACATAGCCAATTGATGCAACGTTTGGGGTTTGACATGTCATTGTCCTTAATGATATGTGAGGAGGTTTAGCTAGGGTATTAGTAATGTCTAAGTATGATGAAATGAAATAATTAATCAAAAAAATTTTGAATTAGAAGGTTAAGAAAAGATTAAACAAAATTAAGCTTCAAAGTGTGGCTTAAAGTTTGCTAACCTCAAGCATGATGGTTAATGGTCTTACCCAACTTTTAAAACTTATTTGGGTACTAAGAGTATGATTTGGGCTTAAGAAAAACAATGGTATGATGTGTTGGACTTTTGGTCTTAAATGGGGAAATAAACCCAAACATGGTTTTGGGTCTTGAGAGTTTTAAAAGGGCCAAGTGTGGGCTTTTGGGCTTGAATAAGAAGGCCTCATTCCTTAATTTTTAGAGTTGAAAAGAAAACTCAAGATCCACTAAGATGGGCTTGAAAATGTTCGACTTGGTCTAATTGGGTCATGTGTCCATTCTACACCAAGTTTGGCTCAAAGACCTTATGCGTTTCTTAAGCTTGGGCCAAGGCTAGCTACCAAGTCTTGAATTCCATATGGGCTTGGTTCAAGGCTTCTTGGGCTAGGCCCATGAATGCTCTAAGGTTCCAAAAGCCTCACTAAGTTTACTAATGGGCTTGCTTCTCTGATTGAGCTACATTATTGCATAATTTTGTATATCTGAAACCAATATATTTTTAGTTATTTCATTATTTTATTATTAGTTTTAGATGAAAACATAGTTAAGAGGCATAAATCCAAGTTATGATTTAAATTGATTAATAGCATAGTTTATGCTTAATTTTATAACTTGTGATTTAATTGAACAATATTTCTTCACATGTACAACACATCTTTAATATTCTATTATTCATTTTTATTTTTATTTTCTAGTTTCTATTTTTTTTAGATCAATAAAGGCACTTGGCTGAAAATGGAAAAGCAATTTACAAAAAAATGAAGTCCACACAAGCAAAGTGAATTTTTCATTTGATGGAGAGAAGGCAACATCTTTCACATGAGCGTTACTTTTTATTTCCTTTCCGTGCGAGTTGCCCAGAGTTGAGGTGATGAGACCTCAACCAAAATGCTTTGCGTGCGATGAAATAGGTGGCACATGAAGCAAAAGAAGTGGCAAAGGAGAACGCACGCGAGGTTGGAGAGGCTGCAGGGCACACATTAGGTAAATCAAAAGAAACGGTAACCAAGAAAGCTCGCGAGGTTGAAGAATGCGTTAAAGAGTCTGTAAAGGATGCAAAGGACATTACCAAGATGATTGGAGAGGATATAGCCAAGAATTTGTCAGATAATTCCTGCTTATATGTCTGGTTGGGGTCGAAATCATTCTGGTGATTTGATTAGAAATTTTATTAGCACACACTCTGATTCAACATCGTTTGATTCAGAATCTAATTTAGCATTTGTGTTTCTTGATTTCACATTTGAAACTTAGAGTAACATGGATGATAATGAGCATCCTGAGAGGGAAGTTGTGAATCCTAATAGGACTCTTAGGGAATACTTGCATCCTATTCGAACTAGTGCACCTTTATGCATCATTCAACCTATAAATGCCAACAATTTCAATTTCAAACCTGGCATGATACCTTTACTTCCACATTTTCATGGTATGGAATCTGAAAATCCCTATCTGCATATCAAAGAATTTGAGAAAATATGTTCTATATTTTTGGATCGGACATGCATAGAAGAGGTCATTAGGCTTCCCATTTTCTTTAAAAGATAAAGCTAAAGCATGGTTGAACTCACTTAGATCTCGGTCTATCGGTACTTGGTAGGAGATGCAAACAGAATGTTTGAATTTTTTTTTCCAATACACAGGACAAATGCTTTGAAAAGACAAATTATGAATTTTTCTCAAAAAGACTCTGAAACTTTTTATCAATGCTAGGAAAGGTTTAAAGATATGTTAAATTCATGTCCACATCGTGGCTATGAGCATTGGCATTTATTAGTTTCTTTTGTGAGAGTCTGACACCTAAAATGTGCTAATTCGTTGAAACCATGTGTAATTGAGAGTTTTTCAATAAAAAACCTGAAGAGACATTTGAGTATTTTAATTATTTGGCCGAGAATGCCCAATCTTGGGATACTGCTAATGCTTATGACAGATCTAAGAGTGTTGAGTCTAGTGATAGCAAGTTTAACATGAAAGAGGATGACGATATGCATGCTAGGCTAACACTGTTGTTCAGAAAAAATTGATGCTATTGAATTGAAAAAGGTTCATGAGGTGCAAGTTATTCCTAGAGTGCCTGAAAAGTTTGGAATTTGTAAAGAGATAGGGTATTTCAAGAATGAATGCCCTACTACCCCTATATTTAAAGAGGTTCTATTAGATTAAACAAATGCTGTGAATTTTATTTCTAAACCATTTGTTAAACCTTATTCTAACACCTACAATCTAGGTTGGAGGAATCATCCAAATTTTAGGGGGAAGAATGACCAAATGCAGCTCAAGTACCTACATTCCAAGGAGCATTTCAATATACCAACCAACCTGCAACAATTCAGAAAAGAGGATTTGAAGCAACTGTCCAGCAATTGGCTAATAAATTGCAACAGTTCATGCAAGGACAAGCAACAATTAATAATCAGAATTCTCAAGCTATAAATGACATGAGGAGCACGCTTACAAGGTTGACTACCACATTGAGCATTCAATAGAAAGGAAAATTTCCTGCATAGCCACAATCAAATCCTCAAGTTCAACCTCAACAAGTTCAAGATGCAATTGAGTGTTTCAACACGAACCAATGAAGGCCATCACAACTTTAAGGAATGGACAAGTGGTAGACATTCCTGCTCAAGGGGCAAACAAGGTAGATAAGGCTGGTAAGATTTCTAACTCAACTCAAATTGCTGGTGGAGAAAATGTGACTGATGTAAAGGTAAATCCCTGTCCTGTTCCAGCTCCTTTCCCTCAAAGACTTGTCCCTTTGCATAAAGATAAGCATTCTTTTGATATTTTATAAATCTTTAAGCAAGTTAGGATCAATATCCCCTTGTTAAATGCCATGCAACAAATTCCTGCATATACTAAGTTTTAATAGAATTTGTGTACTATTAAGAGGCAATTAAATGTCCAAAAAAAAGTATTTTTAACTAAGCAAGTTAGCACCATTATACAAAGCAATACCCCACCAAAGTATAAAGATCTGGGGTTTCCCACAATTGCTTGTGTAATAGGTAGCTCAAAAATTGGTCAAGCACTTTTGGACCTTGGTTCTAGTGTAAATCTACTGCCTTATACCATATATAAGCAACTAGGTTTAGGGGAATTGAAACCTACTTCAATAATCTTACAATTGACTGATAGGTCCATCAAGATGCCTAGAGGTATTGTTGAGGATGTCTTGGTTCAAATGGATAAACTTTTTTATCCAGTAGATTTTGTTGTGCTTGATGTTCACTTGACAAGTTCATCCTCATTCCAACCTCTAGTAATCCTTGGGAGACCATTTCTTGCAACATCCAATGCTTTGATTAACTGTAGAAGTAGTGTTTTGAAATTGAGTTTTGGAAACATGTCACTTGAACTAAATATTTTTAACATATGCAGGCAGCCACATGACTTGGAGGAGGTTTAAGAAGTTAATTTGCTAGACGCAATTTTTAATGAAGAAAATTATTTAGAAAAATAGTTTGCTAATGTGAAAAAGGAGTAAGAGGTTGTTAGTGAATTTTCTAGTAACAATTCTAATCAGTTTTGTATTTCTTTCATAAGGGATCAAAAGGAGACTTTCTAGAGGTAGAAAGTTGAGCAACTCCCACCATCAACTTCAGCTTTAAAGCCTTCCTCAGAAGAAACCCCAAAGTTGGATCTGAAACCATTGCTAGCAGATTTGAAATATGCTTTTCTAGGACCTGACAGCACTTGTCCAGTTGTGGTTTCTTCTTTACTCAGTGAGAGGCAAGGGCAGAAGCTCCTTGAAGTATTACGACAACATAATGGAGCTATTGGCTAGACTATAGCAGACATTAAAGCTTTGAAATATCTCTTGACAAAGAAAGATGCTAAACCATGCCTCATCCGATGGATCTTTCTTCTTCAAGAGTTTGACATCACCATTAAGGACAAAAAGGGTGTAGAGAATGTGGTTGCTGGATCATCTCTCTTGACTCCAATTCATAAAAATTGTACCCTCTTCCTCTATATCTAACTCTTTTCCTGATGATCAGCTCTTGTCTATTAACATTTTACCATGGTATGCTGACATTGTGAACTTTTTGGTAACAGGTCAAACTCCACCACATTGGATTGTTCAAGACTTAAAACGATTCAAAACTGAGGTTAAGTATTTCCTCTATGATGACACTTATTTGCTTAAATACTGCTCAGATCAAATCATTCGAAAATGTGTCCCAAATGATGAAATATCTGATACTCTTAATGCTTGTCATACCAAGGCATGTAATGGCCATTTTTCTACTCATAAGACGGTGGCTAAAATTTTTTAATGTGGTTGTATTGGCCTACCATATTTAAGGATGTTTATAATTTTTGTAAATCTTGTGAACCATGTAAAAAATTGGGTGGAATAATTAAAAGAAACATGATGCCTTTACAACCTGTTTTGGTGCTAGAAGTTTTTGATTGTTGGGGCATTCACTTTATGGACCTTTCCCTCCTTTGTTTTTGGTCATTTAAACATTTTAGTTGCTGTTGATTACATGTCTAAATGGATCGAAGCTATTCCTTGCAAATCAAATGGCCATCAGATTGTGCTTAAGTTTCTAAAAGAAAACATTTTCTCTCGTTTTGGCATGCTTAAGGCTATCATAAGTGACAATGACACCCATTTTTTCAACAAACCCTTTGCTACCCTCCTACACAAGTATGATCTACCCTATATCACCCTCAAACAAATGGTCAAGTTGAACTTGCTAATAGGGAAATTAATACATGAACTTGCTAAAAACTTCATGTGTTCCTTGCAAAGCTTAGAATTTTGAAAGAAACTATAAATCATAACCATAAGAACTGGTTTTTGAGATTACTCGATGCATTATGGGCTTATAGGATTGCATATAAAATTGTTTTGGGTATGTCTCCTTATCGGTTAGTTTTTTGTAAGGCTTGTCATCTCCCTATTGAACTTGAACACCGTGCCTTTTGAGCCATCAAAAAGTTTAATTTTGTCCTTGGCTAGGCTGGAACCTTGAGGGAATTACACCTTTCTGAGTTAAAGGAACTTAGGAGGGATTCTTATGAAAATTCTAAGCTTTCCAAGGAACACATGAAGTTTTTACATGATAACCATATTCTCAGAAAAACCTTTGAACCTAATCAGCAAGTGCTTCTTTACAATTTTAGACTTCATCTTTTACCTAGCAAGTTGAGATCTCAGTGGAATGGTCCCTACATTGTCCAAACCATTTTCCCATAAGGTGCTGTGGAAATCCTTAACCCACAAAATGGGAATGTTTTCAAGGTTAATGTTTAGATACTTAAACCTTTCCTTACTAATTTCTCACCTGAAGATTCAACTATCCACTTGACTGATCCTATTTCTATTCCAGCTAGTTAATTTTCACTTTTTCCTAGTTTTCTTTGCTTTGTTTTATTTTGTCCTGTTCTTTTCTTTTCTGCAGGTTGTATTTTTTTTAGTTTTCCTACTTGTTCCTTTCTTGCTGCTCATTTCATCCTCACTTAGGTATTTGTTTTTGTCTGTCCTTTTGTTCCTTGTCTTTTTGTTGTGTTTTCTACTTTCTGGACCATTAAGGACAATGTTCCTTCCTAGCTGGGGGTGGGAGCACCAGTATTTTCCTGGCACTATCATGCTTTGTTTGAGACACTTTTTATTGCACTTCCGAATAACATTTGAAAGGAACTAAATTTTTTTATGATCCAATAGGATTTAGAATTACTATTTTCAAACCTTTATGCCTATGAAAGGATCTGTTGGAGTTATGAGTTACCTTAGCTTCTAAGGATCCAAAATTCCAATTCAAAACAGAAGTTTATCCAATTTTTAGTTGATTAAGCCAGGGGTGATTTGCTAAAGACTACTAACTGTTGCTATACACATACACTCAGAATACCTTGGTTGGCACTATTATACCATGATTTGGTATTCAACATTGTAGCTGTATGGAACTCTGATGAACTATATCCTAATGGCTTAGGAAGAAACTTTATTATGCCAAAAAGCAAAAGAAAAGAAAAAAAAAAGGGTGAATGAAAGCATGAAAAAACAAATGAGAAAAGGGACAAGCTAGGGATCAAGAAAAGTAGTGTATGATGGAAAAACCAGGGTCCCCCAAGAGAGAGAGAGAGAGATGGCATTTTAAAGTGTAATGATTTTGAATTAGAGTAAGATCAGTTGTTCTTTCTTGATCAGTTGTTGTTGTTGGAACCTTTAAATGGATTTCAGTAGTCAAGTTTGGAAATCTGATCACACACTTGCGCACTCAAGAGCACTCTTTTAGCATTTTTTTCCCCTTGGATGATTAACTGGATAATGTATAAACTTCTGTGGAGAATAAATATATGATTTACATAACTCCAATGCTCTAAAACCAATGAATCTGACCTATGGCATATATTTTTGAATTAAGTGATTTTGAAGTAAAGTTGAATCTACTTGCCCTCGTGATCACTTTATTTACTAGAGATTAGAAAAAAGCTAGTTGGGGTTTGATAAAGTGTTAGAAATGCATAATTAAGTAGCTTAAGTGAGTGATTTATTTTATCAAAGAAGAGTAGAGCACTTAATTGAATGCATAAGTTTCATCTTTATACTTAAAATAATAAACACTTACGTTACATTTATATGCTACTGGGCATTTTTTGAAGAGAAAAGAAAAGCCTCAATAGAAAGGAATATTGTGCTAAGTTAAAGACTATGGGGGTAGCTCTTGGACGTGAAGCAGGGAGGGAGCAGATTAGTTAGGGGGCTAAGGAGTATAAATAAGTAGATGGTGCAATGGAGAGTATCATCATCATTGAGAAGAAAAAAAAATTTCTTGGGAGAGGGTGAGAAGCAGTAGAGAAATTCCATTCTCTTCCATTTTCTATTTCAATTTTCCTCATTTTTTATTTGGAGATTCTAAGATGTTTACTCAGAGTCTTGTTTTGAACATGTTAGGCTAAATCACTGAGCCTAAGTTTGAGGGAGTAACCCAGATATGGATTGGAGTTGATTTCTCATTTTCCTATTGATTTCTTTTCATTATCGTACTGTATTGTGAGACATGCTATATTTGTGAAAGTTTGGAGTTCTTCTTTCTTATCTTGATTTGTTGTTGATGTAAGGCACAATTGATGCTTGATTGTGATATAATGGTCCATAGTTTTTCATCTTGCATTGACCAAGCTTGCTTTGCAATTTTGTATGAAATTTTGGAGAAACTTTAAACTGAGTTTGAACTATTTTATTTTCCTGTCATCATCTCTTTGAATGAGTAAATGATTGAGTATAGAGGAATTTGAGAATTACTCAACAACCATCCATGCATGGGTGGAACCTGAAACTTAGGTGTTTGATAAATTGTCCCTTAGACTTTTTGATCACATTTTGCACAGTATTTTTATTGGAATGTCTTCAAATTTAGCCATTTTTAATTTCTTTGTTCTTTCTTTCAAGTTTCACAGCTAGAAATGGAATATAATTTCACAAAAACCAAACCAGAATATAGCCATTTAGCCTTGCAAACGTAAATAGATACTTTCATTCAGTCCAACATTGCAAAAAATTCATCATTGCATATACAACAGTTATAACATTTTTCTTTTTACTTCAGTTTTCTGATTGCTCTCTCACAAATGAAATCTAATGTTTACATGAACCACATATGTCCCTGTGAAATCCGTGTTTGATAGCTTCTGCTCTTAGAAGACAGATTCAGCAGCTCATTAGCCCTGCTTTGTGGCTTTGAAATATTGGCTGCCATTTTACAAAAGCATCAAATTCTTCAAACTAAATTCATGTACGTAGATGCCAAGTGCTTGACATCCTAAAGAAATGGAAATTGTTTTTCACTCCACATAATAATACTTTCTTTCATTGTGATGTAAATTTGGTTCTAATGTTGTTTGGTTGAGTTGGGAGTTTGCCACACCTGATTAATGCTTCTAGCTTGTGAATGGAAGGGCAATGTCCTTGATTTTTTAGCTGTGTTTTGTGGAGGTTGAAGAACAACACCAACTTCTTAGAAAGAAAACAAGGAAACCAACACTAGTTTGAGCAGAGTCTACAAAAAATGCACATTCTAATTAACTACCAGTGACTCGGAGGCTCCTTCATGCTTTGTGAGATCCGTGGAAAAGGATTGATTTTGTGATCAAGTGTTATTTGTAATTAATGCATCTTGAATACTCAAGTATACAAAATATGCCAATACAATAATTTCCTCATTTACATCCAATTCCAATTTATATTTTATAACGACACAAGATTAATGTTTAAAAATAAGCATCTAGATCAATCATAAGTTATCACCTGACATCATATTAAAGATTAAAAAAGTCCAAAAATTAAAAATACCATGCATTTTTATGGGTCCATGAGTGCACTTCGATTCGAGTTTGTACCTTTAAGAAATTATCAAGAATTGGTTCGAATGATTTCTATTTTGTTTTTATATAGAATGCTAATCAAAATTTTCTAGTATACTAATCTTTAAATTTAAAAATTAAAAATTAAAAAAAAAAGAGGTCGAGTCGAAAAATCAAATGTTTTCGAAAGCATTTTTCAGGTCGGGTAATCGGCTTTGGATAATCGATTAATTGGAAGGTTCCTAGATCGTGTAACATGTTTTCGGATCGGATGAACAGTCTTGAGATTCATGCCATTGGTGACACGTGTTGGCCATACTCGATGAACCTTCGTGGCCTCAATGGGTGGCCACAATAGATCTCCACAAGGGTGGCCCTATTGTTGGTCAATTTGGGTCAAGTACATTGGTCACCTACGTTTTGAAAATTTATTTTATTAGTTTTTTATTTTTAATCTAAAAATTAATTTTCCTTAAAAAGTTTTTTCTTATAAATGTTTTATAGAAACATATGTTCAAAATAGCTTTCACAAAATTAAACTTCGTTTTTGACTATTTATAATAAAAAAAAAATTAAAAAAAGAAAAAAAGAAAAAAAAAAGAAACTTCCAAGATTTTTATAATTACACGGACTTTGCAACAAATTGATGACGTGGTCGGCTAAACCCTAGCATACAATATTCATGTTAACGTGGCCGAGTCTGGAAAGAGGGAAAACAGAGAGGGAAGGACAGCAAACCCAGGATATGGCGGTTCCCGGAAGGCTCAACGGAATGATGGACGACGAAGAAAACGAAGACAATGCTCTGTTCGAAGAAGAGGGTCTGATCGAGCTTGACTCTGNAAATAGCTAATAACTTGTTTCAGCAGGATTTTTCGATATAATTTTCTTCAGAGTGCTTATGTACAATTTTCACTGTTAGCAAAACGCATTGGCTCGTTTGGTTTAATGAGTAGAGCTGCTTTTTCTGTACATGATTTACCAAAAGTCTTACTTCTGAAATGAAATAAAATTGATACTATTGGCATATGTATTTTTATTTAAATTGTAATTACCAAAAGTGTATTTTGAATTCTATGCACAATCTTTTGCAGTGTTGATACACTTAGCATAAATGGCGTCTACAGCCTAGCTCAAAGTGCAAGCACGCTTTTGAATGAAGTAAAGTGCACGTTTCTAAAAGTAATGTATAATAACAAAGAATCCATAAGATGCAATAAAAAGGGCTTAATATGCAAAATAGCAAGCTATTTATTTAATGTAAAATGCTTCATTCACAACAAGATTTCACAAAAGTAAATTCACAAACTGACGTGGCTTGATAAAATATGTTAGATTGTAAAATCTGTTTTACTATAGAGTAGATTTAATGTACTATATCAAATCATATCGGTTTGTGAATTTACTTTTATGAGATCTCTTTGTGGATCTTGAACTTCTCTTTTTTAATTTTATTTTGTTTTGCTAAATATGCACATTGTTGATGACGTGTCTCGCACACCTAGGACAGAGTTTCCTTCACCATGAAAGTTTGACCTAATAAGGTAAGATGCGTGAACGCAGTCAGCCCCCTTTGGCCAAGGGGAGCCTCAATGCCAAGTCAGTCAAGGGAAGGGGTATTTTTCGACTATCTTTGGAAGAGGGTGATCGAACGTACCTCTGGTTCCTCTTCCCTTTCTTATTTATATCCTCCCTTTGAGGGTCTGGTAGCTGTACTCCTCCTATGGCCTAACTGCCCCCCATTTCCCAAGGGGCCATGCTGCCACATTTAATGCGGTAACCCCACTGGGTCTTTTGCGTGCTCATCTTGGCATGGGCAGGTCTTCCAATCATGTGTATCCGGAAATTTAATGTGGCGTGACTCTTAGTAAGCTTCCCCATTTAGGGGTGCATCCATTCGGTGCACTTTCCATGATCGAACCCACGTTGGGTAAAGGAGACAGATCTCAGCCCCTTTGGGGTCCAAATGCTAAACTGTGGGCAATGGGCTTTTGTGCGCCGGGCCTTGTCTATTTACTAGGCCGGGCTTGGAGAATCCGCTTTGCAGCCTCCTTCAGATCTTTATGGCAGTTTAGCCCTCACCAGTTGCCCCACAAATTCTCATTGTGCATGTGCGATGGGAGTTTTTTTTACCATGCCACCGCTAATCTGATTTTCCCAGGACTGTATTACTCCAATCTAGTGTTCCTCCATAGCAATAAATAAGTCGTCCGAAGAGCTGAAGGAAGAAGTGAAGCCAAACATGCAAAGGGAAATGGTGAAGTGACATAAAGCTGACATTCCTCTCCAACTACTCCCAAAGTCCCAATAAAGGGGGTTTTCCTACCCAAGGATCTGGGATTTGATCCAAGAGACTTTTGGGCAACTATGGCTGGATTACTCAGATGGCTTCTTCAACCTCAACCCAAGAGACTCCATAGATATTATCTTCTCTAGGCTAAAGTGGTCATTGACCCCCATTGTACTGTAAGATATGAGAGACCTTGAGAGACTGTAAAATACGCCCCTTATAGTGGATTTGCCCTCCCAACACCCATGGACGTAGGCTCTATGTGGAACCATGTAAATCCGTGTGTCTCTCTCTCTTATATACCTTTTATTATTATTATTTGCTATGGATGAATGCTAGATTTGAGGTTTGCGAAACACATCATCAACACACATGATTGAATCAAAATATACCAAAAGGACCATGACCAGAAAGGCTCAATATTGTAGGTATTGACTTGTATGCTAACATAAGCAATCAAATATCAATCCATCTATAAAGTTAGCTTGGACTATTGAAGTGGGTTCAAAGCGTATTCATCATATATGACAACATGTGGCGCCATAATATTCTATAATTTTTTTAAAGTCACAAAAGTACCCTTTTCTATGGTTTATCCTCACACAAAAAGTGTGCTTTGTAAATGCACTACACTTTTGGTAAGCAAAGCACTTCACCTTGTTTCTTTGTGGTTATGTGTGCTTTTACTAACACTAACACTGGCCAGTAATCAATCTTCTGGTAGCAATGCTGCGGGTTTCAGTTCCGAGAGAAAGTAACCTAGTTTGTCTTCGTTTGTGTGCCTTCTTTTGTTGGGGGTTGTGTGTGTGTATTTTGGCTGGAATGAAGATTAGTTAGATGTGAAACCACAGACTTGGTGTTTTGAGATTTGTTGGATTTGATTGATTTGGTGTGGCTGGCAATCAATATTGGTGAGTGTAGAAGATATCATTATGGGCTGAATTGCTATCATTATTTAGGTTTGAGCTTTTCACCAAGCAATTGCTGTGTTTGAGTATCCTGGTCTTTTATGCCTTGTTTTTTTCGTCTTAGCCCTTGAGTTTTGGATATGGGATCTGGGGTGAAGGGCTGGGTGTTAGGACTTGCTGAGACTAATTTTGCTAGAGAGGCAAAAAGGTTAACCAAAAGGTTAACCACCAAGTTCATTAGACATGTTGCACCAACAAGAATGACCTAAATGGTCAACTTTTGAAGGATGTGCAAAGAAACTAGAAATGCATTGGCTGATTTCACGTCAAAATGATTGCTTGCCAATGTTTTATGTACTTGTGTAGAGAACCCCAAATGCTTGGAATATTTAGGTTATATAGGTTGTTGACTTGATCATGTTTAGAAATCTGTGTTATGATTGCTTCCTTTGTCAAAGTTTAGATCATTGAGGGAAGTTTGGTACATCAAATTCTGTTGACTTTTCATAGGATGTAGGTATAAAAATCTAAGCGAAGCAAGCTACGCATCCACTTTTCAGCTGGCTTCAAGTAACTGTAGATCATGAAGTCAGAGTAAAGAGTTCACTCAATTCAGTTTCATACTTTCATTCCCACGTATGCTTTTTCTTTATAGTTACCATTCCCAAGAATACTTCATGAATTGAAGTTCAAGAATACTTTGTTAGCATCGGCAGGAAGATGATCTCCAAAAAGGCTTTTGGGGAGAAGGATTTGAAATTTGGGTCCTTAAAATCCAAATTCTCTGTTTGGATCATGTATTAAAAGTTGGACGTGGATTTTGCACCAAATCTAGACCAGATCTTAACCCTTCAAAATCTTTTGGATTTCAAATTACATTAAATATAAAGGAATTTGAAATCATAGCATTTCAAATCTATTGATTTGAAATCCAAATTCTAATCTAAATCCATTGGGCAAGGGGGGATGGGTGTGATTGAAACAAAAAGAAAGTAGGGTGAAGAAGAAAGAGAATTGAAAGGGCCTCCTGTAATCTATATTTATGTTTTAGGTCATGCTGCATATTCTTGTAATATATATTAAATAAAAATAGTGTGTCCATGGTAACTTGAATTTTGATGTGTGATATTTATGAAATTATTACATTAGTCTGGACAATTGTGTAGGGATGCTATTTTCAGCTTCTAGAAATTACACTATCACATGAAATTGGGCCTTCAAATGCCATGGAAAAGAGCATCATGGTTTTGTTTTTTTTTTTTGGCATCCAAAAGCCCCGTGTGGAGGTCATTTTCCCGCTGATGCTTTCTTAATCAATACAAGTGCAGATAACTTGACTGGCAGCATTGATGAACCTGTGGAAGATGGGGACACAGCTCTCCATCTGGCCTGTCTCTATGGCCATTTCCCCTGTGTTCAGGTCAGTTGCCTTATACTTCTCTTTGTAACTTCTTGAAATTAATGTCTGTCAAAATAATAACAATAATAGTAAGTTCTGCATGCTTTTTTCCACACAGCTACTTTTGGAAAGAGGAGCTAACCTGGAAGCTACAGATGAAGACGGTGCAATTCCTCTTCATGATGCTTGTGCAGGAGGTAGGCTAAACCACTTCCTAACTCTTTATTACAATGATTTTTTTCCCAGAGATTCCATGATTTCTAATGCTCACATCTATGTTGCAGGATTTGTGGAGATAGCCCAACTTCTGTTAAACACAGCAAATGACACAGAATCTGTAAAGAGGATTTTAGAATCAGTTGATGCGGAAGGTGATACTGTGAGTATTAACTGGAAGTCTCTACTTATCTACTTATCAAAAGAATTTTTAACTGGAAGTCACTTATAAAAAAAAGTTTTAATTGGAAGTCTCTCCATTTAACCAGCTAATGAAAACTTAGTTAAAAACTGTTGTAATCCTCTCTGCATGACAGCAAAGGATGCACTGGGATTTCTCAGATTTCCTTTTTTCCTTTTTTATTTTATTTTTATATAGAAAAAACCTTTTCTTTAATTACCTTATTTCAGTAGTTATTGATCATTATTTTGACACTAATTTACAGCCTCTCCACCATGCTGCAAGAGGTGAGCACGTTGATGTTGTAAGGTTGTTACTGGCCTCTGGGGCTTCTCCTGCAAAATCAAATACTTATGGAAGGGTTAGTATTTGAATGGATTTTAAAGTTGGTTTTTTATTTTTTCTTCATTTTCATGTTTACAGTTAGTAATAATTTTTGGACAGACCCCGAGTGAGCTAGCTGATCCAGGCACAGAAGCTAGGAGTGTATTGGAAGCTGCTGGTGGAGGTAGTGTGGCACGTGAGTAGGTTTACGATGTAGTTGCTGAAAACATAAATTATTTAATGCTGCGGCCACTGTTTTTCTTTGTCTCTGTGGTATAAGCAGCTAACACCAGATTTTGAAGATCTTGATCAATCCTCATGATTAGTATTGGTTCTTAAGTCTGTGATAGATAAAGAGCTCAAATAGGTTTCCTATGATTGCAATTTTTCTCATATAGGTTTCTGTCCATACATGGATCATCTTTCCCTTGTCCATGTAGCAGGCTAGCAGCTACCATTACGAAGATGTTTCCCCTTGAAATTCAGCTTGAGTATTGGGCTGTGAGGAACACCATTTCTCTAAAATTAATTCTGCAGGAATTGAAAAAGGCCGTTTAGTTATGTTATTCATCATTCTATATTTTTTCATTGCTCAGTCATGGTTGCTAATGTAGTACATTTTTCAATGATTTCATATCTCTACCACTTAAAATGTCTCGCACCCGATTGGAGGATGACAAAATCTAGGACAGAATATAAATTATCAAAACCAATGCCATGTTAAACTCTTTGGCAATCCTCTTCGCATGTTCCACTGTCTTCGTGGTATAGGGGAAGACATTGTGAAGTTACAGTTACTAGGGGCCATATACTTTTCTGATAAAAAAAAAAGGGGTCATATACTTCTAAGGGTGCAGTGCTCGGGATTGGAGTTTACTCTGCAAGGGTGGGTCTGAAAGGCACTGTCTTGGAGAGGTTCCCGATTTA
>QEOT01008029.1:340683-404574 GCA_003123785.1 Pterocarya stenoptera
CCCTCAACTTTACTATCTTCTAGAATGGTACCAAGAGAAAACCCTATGCTTCGCCCCTCTTTGTTCGTGGCTAACACAATTGATGATCCTACAAACCCTTACTTTTTTCATCAAGGTGATAGTCCTGGAGCCCTTATTGTTTCACAGCCACTCATCGGTAAGAATTTTCACACCTGGATCCGGTCAATGACCATGGCTCTGATTGTAAATAACAAATTTGCTTTTGTTGATGGAAGTCTGCCTCAACCTCCTGAGACTGATTCTCTATATGTTCCCTGGATTCGCGCCAATACTATGGTTTTTTTTTTTTATCTTGGATTATTAATTCTTTGTCCAAAGAAATTGCATCTAGTATCATACATAGATTCGGCTGAAGCTATGTGGAAAGATCTTAAAGAAATATTTTCTCAGGCTAATGGTCTTCATATTTTTCAATTAAAGAAAGACATTTCCAGTTTGATTCAAGATCAAGAATCTGTTTGTTCATATTTTACTCGTATGAAAAGTTACTAGGATGAAATGCAAGATTTTTGTCCAATGCCTAAATGTACTTGTGGAGCATTGCAAACAATTCTTGATTATCAACAATGGGAATATGTTCTACCGTTCTTGATGGGATTAAATGAAACTTTTGCTAGTGTTCGTGGTCAAATCTTGCTTATGGGCCCTTTACCCCACATAAAAAAAGTTTCTTTACTTGCTCTTCAAGAAGAACGTCAACATTCCATCACTATTTCGGCCAACATTCCAGAACCTGTTGTGATTTTTAGTAAGAGTGGTTCCACTAAACATTTTCCAAGAACTGGTGCTTCTGGTCATACCCGTGGCAAAGACAGACCTCTTTGTCAACATTGTGGTAAAGAGGGTCATACCATTGATAAGTGCTACAGGCTCCACGGTTTCCCACCAGGTTTCAAGTTTACTCGAAACAAGTCTTCCTTTGCTAACAATGTTTCTTTTCCAGGTGCTCAAGATCTTGTTAAGACTTCAGTGTTACCTATAACACAAGAGCAATGTTAGCAAATTGTTGCTTTTATTCAATCTTAATCAAATTAGCCTATGGCTACCCCCATCAACCGAACCTCTCTTAAATGGTCAACCCATAGCAAGTTATGGTAGCAGCTCTCTTTCAGATTCCGCTACTGAACATTTAATTCCAAATTTTTTAGATATCCAATTCTTTCAATCATTCTATATTCTATTTCTCTCTGCCAATCAATCATTTATCAATTCATGGATAATTCACTCAGGAGCAACTGAGCATATGATCAATTCTCCTTCCTTGTATACATCAACTCAATCTATTATTAATTTCTCCGTCAAATACCAAATGGATATTTTGTCCCTGTGACTCATAGAGGCACAGTTCGAATCTCTGCCTCCATAATACTCAAGAATGTATTATGTGTCCCTTCTTTCAAATTTAACCTCATTTATGTCAGCAAACTAACCCCAGATTCACTTTGTTGTTTGCTTTTCTTTTCTCAATACTGTTTTGTGTAGGACCTCTCCAGCTGGAAGACAATTGGAGTGGCTAAATCTTTACAAGACTTATACTACTTGCTGCAAGATTTGGCTCTTTCTACAAGAACAGTATCTTCTCATTCTTTGGCATCTTCATGTACTTTCAATTCTATTAATAATATTCATCATATGTGGCATTGTAGACTTGGCCACCTATCTCCTTCTAGAATGTAGCTTTTACATTTTGTTTTTCCAGCAATTAGATTTTCAAATAATACCCATTGTACTGTTTGTCCTCTTACTAAGCAAAAACGACTTTCCTTTCCAAATAGTATTACAAAATCTACTTCTATCTTTGATCTCATTCATTGTGACATATAGGATCCCTTTTCCACCCCCTCATACCAAGGTTTTCGTTATTTCCTTTCTATAGTGGATGATTTTAGTCGTTGCACTTGGGTGTATCTCATGAAACAAAAATCTAACACCAGATAGCATATCCAATCTTTTTTTCAGCTTGTAGAAACACAGTTCAATTCCAAAATCAAAGTTCTACGATCTGATAATGGCAATGAATTCAATATGATAGAATTCAACACATCTTAAATGTTGCCAAAGCTCTCAGATTTCAATCAAATATTCCACTTTTTGTTTTGGTTTGATTGTATCCTTACTTCAATTTACATCATAAATAGACTACCCACTCCATTACTGTCAAATAAATCACATTTTGAAATTTTATTTTATAAACCACCCTCATATAGTTACCTTAAGGTCTTTGGATGCCTCTGTTATGCATCTATACTTGCTTCTCATCGTTCAAAATGTGATGCAAGGGCAAAACCTTGTGTCTTTCTTGGTTATCCTCCTGGAATAAAAGGATATAAAGTAGTTAGCCTTTCTACCAAATTGGTTTCCAATTCCAGAGATGTTATTTTTCATGAGAAATTTTTCCCTTTTCAATCCTCATTACCACCTTCATCTTAAGATCCATTCTTAGTCATTCATTCCCCTATCATAGAAGATATTCATTTTCAGTCATTCCCATCTAACAATAATAATGATCCTTGTCCTACTCATAGAAGGTTTATTCGACATAGAAGACAACCTGTCTACTTGCAAGATTTTCATTGTTCAATGGACTCTAATGATTCTACCACCATCTGATTCCATAGGAGATGGTTCACATAACACAGGTACACTATATCCTATCTCTTCTACTCTCTCCTACTCAAAGCTATCTATTGTTTATCGTGCCTTTACCTTATCAATTTCCTCCCAGTCTGAACCCAAAACTTTTAGTCAACCTAAACACTCACATTGGAAAGAAGCAATGGTTGCTGAAATAAATACTCTTGAAGAAAATCAAACCTGGTTTTTAACTAATCTACAACCTGGTAAGAAAGCAATTGTTTGTAAGTGGGCGTACAAATGCAAATTTAACTCAGATTGGACTCTAGAACGTTATAAAGTTAAAGTTAGATTAGTTGCAAATGAGTACACTCAACAATAATGTATTGATTATTTTGATACATTCTCCCTTGTTGCAAAAATTGTTACCATTCGATGTCTTCTAGCTCTAGTAGCTGTACATAACTGGTATTTACATCAACTTGATGTAAATAGTGCGTTTCTTCATGGAGAATTGAATGAGGAAGTATATATACAAGTGCCACCAGGTTTTGCAAAACCAGGAGATACACAAGTTTGCAGACTAAAAAAATCCATTTATGGATTAAAACAAGCTTCCAGGCAGTGGTTTTCAAAGTTTACATCAACCTTGCTATAATATCGATTTATTCAATCAAAATTAGATTATTCTCTCGTTTACAAAATCCTGTTCTTCCATATTCATAGCTCTTCTTGTGTTTGTGGATGATATTGCCATTGCTTGTAATAATTTAAATGCTGTGAATTTTTTGAAATCATTTCTACAATCCAAATCCAAGTTCAAGGATCTTGGACACCTCAAGTACTATCTTGGTCTTTAAGTGGCTAGATCCACTCTTGGCATTTCCATTTGCCAATGCAAATATATCTTGGAGATTCTTATTGATTCTGGTTTGTTAGCCACCAAGCCTTCCAAATTTTCTATGGAGCAGAATTTAAAACTCTCATGGAGAGTTAATTTCAGATCCCAAATCTTACAGGAGGCTTGTAGGTAGACTGCTGTACTTGACTACTACTAGAGCTGACATAACATACTCAGTTAACACTTTGAGTCAGTTTCTTGCTTAGCCATGCCAATCTCATTTTACTGCAGTTCAGAGGGTCTTGAAGTATCTTAAATCCACACCTGGACAAAGGCCTTTTCTTTCTTAGTTCATCCAAGATGCAACTACAAGCTTTCTATGATTCGAATTGGGCTGTTGTTCAGATAATTAATTTTATGGAAAGTTAAAAAATACTAGATCTTATTAATAATTAATTTAAAATAAATTGAAGTAGGTTTGCCACCCAAACACAAACTAAAAACTTTAAAATCAGAAATAGAATCTTTGGGAATAATGGGTCAAAAATAAAAGAAAAATCATAAGAGCTATTATCTTTAAGATAAATGGTACTTTTTAAATAACAATGCTATACAATCTCTCCAACTTCTACACATTACATTTTTTTTAAAATTTTTAAATTTTTAAATAATTTTTTGAATTTATTCTTTTTAAACTAATTCTATTTTTTTTATTTATTATCCATATATTAGATATTTGATAAAACAAAAAAATAATAAAAATTAAAAAAATATAGTATGTGAAAAATGTATAAATAATAAGAGGTTGGATATATTTTCTCCTTTTTAAATATTCAGCTTTTTAGAGTTCTCCGTGGTTATTAGAGGGAGAAAGAGAAACAACTAGGGCTCTTGTGGAGAGAGCTGAAAATGGAATCGGTAGCAGAGAAGAAGGAATCGGAGATCCACAACGACAGCAACGGTGAAAATACCCAGCAAGCTCTAGATTCTTCTTCTTCTTTGGCGGCAACTACTGATAACACTTATACCAGCAACAGTATCAGTAAAGAAGCCCAGGAACGCCAAGCTCGCGACCTCAAAGCTGGCCTTCATCCCCTCAAGGTTTCCGCTCCATCGCCCCCGCCTCTCTCTCTCTCCGCACACACGTATGCCGTGTAATAACTGAATTATTTTGTTGCAAACTCTTTTTCGTGCTCTACAATAGCCTTGGATCTGGTTTCAAGTAATGCTTGAGAAGGACTAATGCTAGGCTGTATGGTTGACAATTTTATGATATTTGGGCTTTTTTCAAACCCAATTTCAGTGTTAACCTAGGAAGATTTGTTAGTTCCTTCAGACATTGGATTGTTTGCTAATCTTATGTATGAAGAAACGTAGTTTTAGTATACTCGCGCTGGAATACCTTCACGTCTGTGAGAGCTTAGGAGCTTTCTGTTGTTTTGAAACCCAAGTCTTTCGTATTGAACTGTTACGGATATTCAGTAAATAGACGATAGGGGGAGGGGACGGAATTGCTGGTTTAGGAAGTACATGAGGTTTTCCCTTGAGGTGAGGGTCCAAGATGCAAGTGTTTAGTTGAAGAACTAAACTCGAAAATATGCAATTCTCATCCTAGGATGTGGGTCAAGGCAAACCTTAAGTTTTAACTTTTCTCTTTGCTTGTTTTTAAATTTTATACTTTTTGGGAACTCGATGGAAGAAAATATGGAAGGCAAAAGTACTGCCAAGAGCTGCATTTTTTCTTGGTTAGCATCTCTTGGGAAATTCTTACCATAGATAATATGAGGAGACAGTACTTGGTCTTCTGGAGAGAGGGATACGATCCCTTGTAATGCGGTTGCAATTCATGAACAATGGAGCGATGAGTCTGTGGACCATCTTTATTACACTGTCAGATGGCTAGTACTCTATGGAATTATCTTTGGTCAGGTTAGGTGGGTTATGCCTAGAAGCATAGTAGATCTTTTTGACTCATGAGAGGAATAGGTGGTAGCTCGCAAATTCTAGTGTGAAAAATGGTTCCTACTTGTCTCATTTGGTGTATCTGGAGGGAGAGGAGTGGTAGGAACTTTGAGAATCGGTACAAACGATAGTGGAACTCATGGCTCTTTTTTTCAGCACTCTACTTCTCTGGACAACATCCATAGACTTTAATGTTCACTGTACATGATTTTCTTGTATCCCTTTCTATTTCTACGTTGATGACTCTTGCATACACCTTGTTCGTCAATTGCGCATTTTAGGAGATGTTTGGAGAATGAGATGAGATGAGAATTCTGTGAATAGTAGTGAAATTGTTTGAGTTAAGATGTTTTATTGGGTTTTGGGAAATGAGAGAGAAAAAGTTGAAGAAAAATATTATAAAGTTAAAATATTGTTTAGAATATAATTTTTTAATATAATTTTTGTTTTGAATTTTGAAAAAGAGTATTGTTTTTTGTGTTTTGTTTGGAAGTTTGAGAAAGTTGTAATGATTAGATGAAACAGTTGTAGATTTGGAATTGAAAAGTGTTTGTATTTGAGTGATGTTTGGAAAGGAAATTATGAGAAATTTTGAGATGAGATGGTTTGTGTTCCCAAACAAGGGCTTAGTGTTTAATGAAATGATTATTCCTTATCAAAAAACAAATCTTGGGAATTGAGAGTTTTAAATTGTGTGACGCTTAGGTCTTAGATCTTGAGCTATTGAGAACTCATTCAGTTTGGAAGCTTTGAAATTTATGCATGTGCTTTCGAATGTGAAGGTTTATCTTGGTTAGTCCCCATCGAAAAAAAAGTTTTATCTTGGTTAGTAAATAGACACACCGGGAAAAATCCTTTTCCTTTTCCTTTTTTTAATATTTTCTTTATATCTGCACATTAAGCAGACACGGAAACTAAAATTTTCCTAATAATTGAACTAGAACTGTAAGTTCATTTTAATGTGTTTGGAATAAATTGAATTTAACTTGTAACATCATTTTACAGTTCTGAGAAGATGACCCTTAGAGATTGTAATGACTATAGGGATATGTCTAATTTAGATTAGATGACCTGTTCTAAATCTGTCCTACTGTTTATGATGTAAGATGATGACTTTTGGGTAATCAGCCTGAAATTGATAATTGTCCTAATAATATATTTACACTAACTCTGTGAATCTAGTCGCACCCCTAATTTGCATCCTGAATTAAATTAGTTATTCTTTTCAACCATACTCATATGCATTTGTTTACATATTCCAAAAAGCATATGCATTCGTCTTACTTTTAGAGTTTACATGTTTGTGTACTTGAGCTTTGCCGAATCATGTGGATTAATAAATTCTTCTTATAAAAAAAAACTTTTAGAGGTTACCTGTGGCTCTCAAGTGAGGACTTTATTATCATTGTCATTATTTTTTGCCTCTGTCGCTGTTATTCTTAAATTTTGTTTATAAAGCAAGGATATATTAGCAACATGTCAACCATTTCCATCTTCTCTTGTTGCTAGTCTCTCTCTCTCTCTCTCTCTCTCTCTCTCNGTACATAGAACAAAACTTCTTTATTTTTATTTTTTGAACTAAAACACTTTTAATTATCAAACCCTATACCAATGAAAGTTCTGAAAATGGGAACTTTACCAAGAACAGGCTTTGAAGGGTCTTCTTTCCCTTGGATGTTCAAGGCCACTAAGGTGGCTCTTCATTGCCTCTCCTATAGATAGATTATATTTTGCTATCTTAGAGGATTAATTTGACTGTAATTATGCCCTATAAAGATTTCTAATTTTGCTTTGAAATTTATTCTAAAAGGTTTGACTGAATGCTTGACTAAGTATATATGATGTAGTTATTCTTTTCATGTATGAGATATAAGGGAATATTTGGAAAAGTTTTTCATCTCATGCCATCTCATCTCATCCCATCTCATTTTCTTCTCAAACGTCATTCAAACACAAACACTTTCAAACTAATCATTACAACTTTCCCAAACTTTCAAATAAAAAACAAAAAACAATTCAATTTTTTCAAATTCCAAAAAAAAATAATATTAAAATAATTATATTCTAACAATATTTTAATTTTATAATAGTTTTATTCAACTTTCTCTTTCTCCTTTCTCAAAACTCAATAAATCCTTAACTCAAACTTTCTCACTACTATTCACAAATCATCTTACTACTATTCACAAAATTCTCATCCCTAAAACTTTCTTTTTGTCAACTTATTATCGCAATGGTTTACTAGTGTTTATTTTTCTTTCATATCTTTGTGATCAGTACAAGTTTGTATTTTGGTACACTCGCCGAACCCCTGGAGTTAGAACCCAAACATCATACGAGGACAACATAAAGAAAATTGTTGACTTCAGTACGGTAAGATCTTGACAAATGCAGATGAGGTTTGAATACTACCTCACGTTAAATTTACTTTCTTGGCCCATTGTTTTCATTTGCACTTTTAACATTATTCCTTCACAGGTTGAAGGTTTCTGGGTCTGCTATTGCCATTTAGCTCGCCCTTCCTCCTTGCCAAGTCCAACAGATTTGCATCTTTTCAAGGAGGGAATCCGCCCTCTGTGGGAGGTGTACATATAAAGCCTAAACTAGAATTATTTTGTTTCTCTCTTTATTTATGATTATTTATTTGTAAAGAATTTATCAGAAGTGCGCACAACCTGAACAAGATTTGTTGTTTCTCAGGACTCTGCTAACTGTAATGGGGGTAAGTGGATAATTCGATTCAAAAAGGTTGTATCAGGTCGCTTCTGGGAAGACTTGGTAAGGGGAAGGACTGATTTAATTTTCTTTCTTCTCAAGCGTACAGTTTGTCATGCTATATCTGTATTAGAAGTTGTTAATTGCCTTTCTTTCGCAACAACCAAAACTAAAGAAATATATTTCTTTCACCTTTCAAAAAAATATATTTTCTTAATTTTTTGTTGTTGCCATGCTGCTATTATAAGTTTCAAATGGTTTTTGTCAACAAATTATTTGATTTGGGTACCCAATTTTGACTGTTCATTCAGAATATGATTTACTCTTAATTTAGTACTACTTTGTTTTTGCACTTACTAATATTGATCTTTGGAACCTTATTCCTGTGATACCCCATATGATAAGGATAAAAGTAGGTGGTGTATGGGATTCCATATTGCTTGGGAATGAGAAGTTCTTGCTTTTTATAAGGTTCCCATGGGACTTCAATTGTATCATTGACTAGTCCTTTTGGAGTATAGGCCATGTGGTTTAGGCCTTCCATTGGGGCGTTACAATTCCTGTATCCCAGAAAATCGTTTCATAATTGTATCTAACTTATGGCAATTTACAAGCAGCGCCGGTTTCAGTAAACTGAATTTACCATGAAATTTCAAAGACAATGGAGACCTGTTTGCACAATTGCACATATAAGAACTAGCTCTAGATGGCAAATGTGAAGTGTTTTGATACGCTGATCTTTGGATCAGGATAGAAACATAATCTAGCAACTTTCAGTGTTGTTTCTTGGCTTCAACTTCTGTTTCTCCTTGTCTTTCTTGTAATCTGGAGACTCTCAGTTGTCTGCCACTCTTATGTGGTATACATATGAGGGCTTTGTTAACTTTGCATGTATGTCTTGCATGATGCTTATGGGCTGCAGATATATCTATCAAAACATGTGTAGTATTTATTGTAGTGAACAAGTTTTAGTAATCATGAGCTTCGTGCATGATTGCTTGCTCCATTTCCAGTATTTTGTTTTTTTTCAAGATTCTTAGTTAATTGAACCTATGGTAGAAGCATGGCAACTCAGTCCAAGATAGCATACAAACTTTGGTAGCATCGTTTCACTGTTTATACTGTTTATACCTTTGGGGATCTTACTCTTACTGAAGTGCTTCTAATGAAGTTGCGTTCGTCGTCATAAATACATTTTAGGGATTCACGAGCTGATAACAATAGGAAGACTTTGTGATTGAACTACATCCAATAATTTTGCATTGACTTTAATTGCACAGGAATTTTGTTGAGTGGTGAAAATATTAGTGGCATATATCTCTCTTACCAGCTGGGACAAATCATGCTACTTTTAACATAATGGTTATATTTGGGAAAATGATTTCCCTTGATTTTTACAGAAAGTTGTTGCAGAAAGCGAGGTATCTCTTTTAAATATTTACCTTGGCAAGATTTAGACCTAATGTATACTTGATCCCACCTCTTTTAGGAATTTTAGAACCCTTGGTTTTTATCCTGTAGTCATGCACACAACTTTCCTTTTATTATTGTGGAAGTTGGCAGTTTGAAAGTTAGTACTGCTTATCTTGCAGATTCTTGCTTTAGTGGGCGACCAACTTGATTATGGAGATAACATATGCGGTGCAGTACTAAGCATTCGTTTCAATGAGGATATATTAAGTGTGTGGAATCGCAATGCATCTGATCATCAGGTTGGTGAACACACAAATAACTTATAGATGCACAAATTAATTATGTAATAGCTTGACGTTGGTTCGCTCATGCCAGGCTGTAATGGCTCTAAGAGATGCAATCAAACGGCACTTGAAGCTTCCCCACAGCTATCTTATGGAATACAAGCCCCATGATGCTTCTCTGCGTGACAACTCATCCTACAGAAACACATGGTTGAGAGGGTAGAGCTCTATGATGGATTCTCTCTTCGCGCAACAAGACGAGCAATGAAAGAGTTCCTGTTAAGGTCGCTGCCATGTAGGAAGTTCATTTACTGATTTCATGTAGTTACGAACTTACGCATGCTCTACATTCAAACTACCGTGTTGGGCGAGTAATGATTTGGTAACATCTAAACTGTAGGGATACCCATCTGAAATGAATTTAGTTAAGTTTCAAATATGAATTACATATGTTTATGATAAATTTTATTGTTTGATGCATGTCTACCGTTTTATGCATATGGGTTCCAATGTTATAAATGAACGTGAAATTAGATCAGGGTAGAACGCTGACCCCCTCGAGTCAGTTTTCAGGCCTTTCTGGCGGTTGAACCAAAGATCGTAGTGGGTTTAGTTTCAATAATCAACAGACCAACACCTTGCCACCGAACCGAATGGACCAAAGTTGATGAACAGAGTAACAAAACCAACTTTAGGAAAGCGGTTAGGTGTCTGGTTTGATCTGGATGGGGGATGTGAGAGTAGAATTTGTCTAAAATTGTTCCTTCAGCCTGCGGTCTGCCCTGCCTGCGAGTGGCTCCTTTGAACGGTTGTGGGAATGTTTGAAAATCTCTTAAGCGTGATAACTTCCTGATGGGCCCACGCTGGTTATCAATAACTATTGGTACTGCATCTTCCTCTTTTTTATGTTTCATTTTTATTTAGTTCCTAAAGTCCTCCATCTTCACAATTGTGGTACGTTCTCATCCGAAGAGAATAATTATCCTAGCGTTTATACTCTGCGTTTGGGACCTATCATTGGTCTTAGAGCCAGGTTTTTACTTATGAGAATTAACAAGGAGCGTATTGAGCACTTGGAGTTTGGATTCAGTACAGTTCATGAAGGCCTACAGCGGATGGAGGAAGCTCTCAATCAAATTTCGAGTGTATTGATCGCAAATCAGGAGAAACCCAACCACGACAACCTCACCGAGAAGGCAATGATGGGGGTTGGCAGATCGTCTCCTCCAAAACGGCGAAACTGGAATTTCCAAGATTTTCAAGGGATGACCCAACCAAATAGTTCAACCGTGTGCATCAGTTCTTCGAATACCAGGGCACGGCAGAAGCCCAGAAGGTTTCCATGGCAGCATAACATTTGGAAGGAGAGGCTAACCAATGGTTGTAGTGGATTCGCAGGACATTTTGGGTCGCAGGACACGTGATTTCATGGGAAAATTTTGAGGAAGAACTTTGGACTCGCCTCAGATCATTGGAGTGTGAAGACTTCAACGAAGCTCTATCCCCGAGTCAGACAATTAGGGACTTTGAGGGACTACCAGCGAGAGTTTGAAAAGCTCGGCAACAGGGTCCAAGGATGGACTCAAAAAGCATTAGTAGGAACATTCATGGGCGGCTTGAAGGTTGAAATAGCAGATGGAATCCGGATGGTTAAACCACAGTCCCTCAAAAAGGCCATTAACTTGGCACGAATGAGGGATGATCAACTCACACAGCAAAGAAGGTTCATGCAGTTACCACCTGCTAGAGCTCCATTAGCTCTTCCACAAGCCACTCGTGTAGCTCCTATTGCACCTGCGGGACCTATTAAATGTTTATCTTGGGAGGAAATGCAGAGGAAGAGAGCACAAGGTCTCTGTTTCAACTACAATGAATATTTTACAGAAGGCCATAGATGTCAAAAACCACAGCTGTTACTCTTGGAAGGGCATGCGGGTAATGTGATATGTGGAGATATTACTAATCAACAAACACTGGAAGATGACCACGGAGGAGATGCAACAGAGGTGCAGGAACCCAAAACTGAACCAGAGATGACCTTGCATGCATTAACGGGATGGACAGCACCGAAAACCATGCGTGTAACAACAAAAATGGATCCCCATGAAGTAATGGCTTTGATTGACAGCGGATCGACACACAACTTCATCAGCAACCGTTTGGCAAACATGCTCACGTTGCCAATCATTCCTATAGAAACACTCCCTGTATGGGTGGACGGAGAAAGATTAACGTGTTAGGGGCATTACGATAAGGTACGGATAGAATTACAAGGCACCGAATTTTACCTCACCCTTTTCTCTCTGCCCTTATCAGGTCTTGATCTTGTCCTTGGCGTTCAATGGCTTGAAATGTTGGGATCCGTGATTTGTAACTGGAAAAGTTGACCATGGATTTTATTTGGGAAAATCAAGACCGAAGGCTACAAGGAATGGACGTGCAAGCCATTTAGGCAGCTTCACCAGAAGAAATGTCGAAAGAGTTCCGCCGAGGACACGTATTATTTGCTGTGTTTTCAACCGACCATGGAAACTGCACCACCTGATGTAGCAACTAAAAATAAGTAGCAAAAACTGCAGGGGTTGTTAAAAGGGTATGAAGATGTGTTCCAGTAGTGCTCAAGTTTACCACCTGCACATGAAGTGGACCATTGTATTACGTTAAAGGAGGGGACCGAACCAATTAACTTACACGCATACAGGTATGCCCACTTCCAGAAAAACTGAATCGAGAAACAAGTCCAAAAGATGTTAGATTCGGGGCTCATTCGTCCTAGCACCAGTCCTTTCTCGTTGCCGGTATTACTAGTGAAGAAAAAAGATGGCAGTTGGCGATTTTGTACAGACTACCGTACACTTAACATCGCCACCGTCAAGGATCGTTTTCCCATCCCGACAGTGGACGATATGTTGGAAGAATTATATGGCGCCACTTACTTCACCAAATTTGATCTGAGGGCCGGCTATCATCAAGTAAGAGTAAATCCTTCCGATGTTATTAAAACTGCTTTCTGTACTCATAACGGCCATTACGAATATCTAGTAATGCCTTTTGGCCTTTGTAACGCACACTTGACATTTCAGGCCATCATGAACTCAATATTAGTGTTGGAGTTTGTACAAAGTAACCCACGCAAAGCGGCCAGAGGGCCCGTTGACCACTTAGGTCCACCTTAGGCGGTTGCAGAGGTGGCCGAAGGTAATCCGCGCAAGGTAGTAGTGGTGCTTGGAGGCCTGTTAACTACAAAGGCTCATTCCCAGAAGTAACCCATTGGTAGCGGTTATGGCTCGAGTGTGACACTCGGCGTGAGTCTAGGGACTAGTGTCAGCGTGAAAGTCGACAAATTAAGAGACTTGTGTCCGAATGGCCTTCTGGGCAAGTCCTGGGACTAGTGCCCGACCTAAACTTTGCGACGAGTCTAAGGACTCGGCTTGATGGCATGAAAGTCAGCAAGTTTAGGATCTTGTGTCCGACTGGTCATGTGGGCAAGCCCTGTGGCTCTAGCCTAACTAGTGCATCGTGGCAAGTCTAGGGACTCGACTTGATAGCACGAAAGTCGGTAAGTCTAAAGACTTGTGCTCTACTAGTCGTGTGAGAGAGTCTTGGGGCTCTAGCCTCGACCAATGCATCATGGCAAGTCTAGGGACTTGACTTTGTGGCACGAAGGTCGGAAAGTTAGGGACTCGTGTGGGCAAGCCTTGGGGCTCTAGCCCAACCAATGCATCGTGGTGAGTCTAGGGATTCAGCTTTGTTGGTGTGAGGTTCAACAAGTCTAGGGACTTGTGCTTTACCGCTGTGTAATGGCGAGTCTAGGGACTAGGCTTTGCTGGCACGAGGGTCGACCAATCTAGAGACTTGTGTTCGACATTTGGGTAATAGCGAGCCTAGGGACTCGGTTTTGCTAGCGCGAGTGTCGACAAGTCTAGGGACTTGTGTTCGACCACTGTGTCGTGGCTAGTCTAGGGACTCGACTTTGCTGACAGAGGCACTTGTCCGTGCTAAATTGCTATGCAGGAGTGCGACGAAGGTTGGAGATGTGCCGATGAGGCCTGTGGGTTGTCACGTTTCAACAATGACGGAGGTTCAATGTGCCCAAATGCGCATTAGCGCCAAACAATTTGTCCCGACGAAGTCATATTGGGTGTCTAAACTATGCTTGAGTAGGGTGGCACTATGTATGCCGTGCACAGTCAGCGAGCACTGTGCACTTAAGTGCATAGTGCCCGCCTGTGCACGTGTCTTGTACTGTGCTTGTAAGTGTATGGATACTGTGTATTTAAGTACACAGTCTTCGCCTTCCTATTTGTGCCTGGTGCAGTGTGTATTTTGTTCTTGAAATGAGCGAGCCGGTGTGCACGTACAACTCAAGTGTCCTGGGAGTTTAGATTCCCGGGCCTACACACTAACGGCAATATTTTTCATAAAAATAAAAGTCGAAAGTTCAAGAAAACTTATATGGGAGAATTCCTTCTGTCCGCTCAGCAATTACTTAGCACATCGAGAAATTGTCATTCTCCCACCTCTGGGTTAGAAAGTGAAACAAATCCCACAGACGGCGCAATAGGCTGGAAGGGGAGAAAGTCAATCTCGACCCGCTATGATGATTCAAGCCTTGATTGGTATGGCTTGGTGCCCCTAGCAGTGGTCTGGTGTGGTTGTACGGTATCGGTACATATATCCATGGCAGGTAAAGGAAAATAAGTGCATAAAAAGTAAAAAGATATGAGTACATAGATTTACGTAGTTCGACATAATGCCTACGTCCATAGACGTTTGAGGAGGAGAAACCCATTATAATATACTTATTACAATCTCTTATAGCCTTTCATTTCTCATGGTACAATGGAGATCTTGAATATTTTTGCTAGACTTTAGCGGAGCTCCCCTTTGAGAGGTTGAAGAAGGAGTTGAAGAAAAACCAGTTTGAAGTCGTCTGGACCTCCCCTTTTATCTAATCGTCTTCCTGTGTGTGCTTCGGTCATGGTGAAGGATGTCCGCTTTGCGTGTTTGACTCCCTCTCCCTTTTCCACTTTCTCTGACACCCTCATGCCCCCTTATCCCTTATTGTCCCCTCTCCATTTCTCTTATTCTGTCTCCTAGTGGTAGCCTGGTCTTGGGCTTGGCGTATGTTACATTGTAAATTAAACAATGATGGAAAAGAATGTCCATTAATGCTTCTAAATATCCTTAAGTCGTTATCAGAGGTGGGTACTTTTCAAAGCAACATGATTGAGCTTAACTCTACAGATACATGCATGAAACAAATATTTTGAAAAATGAAATAGAGATTTTTTGATAAAATTTAATATTCCTTCCATTTGGTAATTACTAACAACATCTACCCAAGAATAATTCCTTGTGTGCAGAAAAAATACCACAAAATATTTCTTTTGGTCATTTGTCGGTTTTGGTTTTAAAGTTGCCAATGGCCAGTCAGCTCTTGAACATCTGATTCCTGCCTACCGGTTCCCACTTCCCTCCCCACTTACATGGAAAACCGCAAAAGAGTTTATATGAGAGGAGATTAGCATGCATTTTAATATTACAATGGCTCATAAGAAAAGAAAACGACAAAGGAATAACGAACTTTTAGAAGATAACAAGGACCTGGAACCTTATAGTGACAAAATACAGCCATATCCTCAAGAAAAACACTAACGCCTTGGCCACTTCACTACCCCACACCCATTTGAGAACAAAAAGGAAAGTAAAAAAGGTTAAGTATAAAAAAACCTCTATTACAGCCCCCAAACTGAAATCGAAGCATCCAGAGCTCGTTTAGACTGAAAGAACCAAAACTCGTGCACCCCTCGTTGTTGCGATTCAGCCAAAATAGAGCTACATTGGGCACAGGGAGGAGCGAACGTGGGATTGGTACTGAGAGTGATCTATGGGGAGATTCGAAATGAGCGTTTCATACTGGGTGGCGCTGGGCAGAGGGAGGGCCACGTGGGTGCTGGGGGGCAAGAGGGAGGGCGAAGAGAGGGAGGATGACGCGGGATGGGTTCAAATGAATTTCGAAATGGTCTAGGGGTAATTGAAACGAGAGTTTCAAAAAAGAAAAAAATTGCCATGCAGGGTGTGTGTTGTGTGCACTGTTACAATGGCTGCTCTATAGTTTTAACTCTCTCTCTATATATATAAGAATTATCACCTTTGACGACGGACTTCTTTAATAAATAAATCAAATCTTTTTTATTAAGTCCTTGGGGAACAGACTTCTTTTTAGACTTTGAGGATTTATCTGATTTATTAGCTGAGGAAGTAGCTTTTTCCCTCTGTTTAGTATTAGTAGTAGTAGTAGTAGTGACTTGGATGAGTGGATACCCAGGCAATGTTGATTGATGGATAATAGCAAGAAATTCCTCAATATTTTTCAGATCTGGAGCAATCTGGTGGAAATCTCTAGCAACATTATCAATAACATCTTGTGTGTGTGGATATCTTTCCCACCACTTTATGAACCAATGTTGGACCAGTAGATCATTATTTCTCTCATAGTTCCATTTCAAGATCCAAGCGACTTTGTATCTTTTGCAGAAATGGAGAGAGTAGGGAAATTTTGAACTTGACAATCCAATTTGGAAATAACAGCATTAGCAAAACTTTTAACAGTTTTCTGAAGTTGTTTAGGAAAAACTTCAGGAATGAGACCAAACTGATTCCACCGTCGTAAGAACCAAAGGGGGAAGTTGGTATTGAATTTTTTTATCAAAATTAAGAAACCAGTAATGGGTCATGTCTGTAGTTTGAAACAACATGAATTTGAACCAAACATCAATGTAATCGTAGTAATAGTAAACCACATCAGAATTGGGAAGTCTTTTTGAAGTAAAGGGGTGGGTACCCCAGTCTTTTTAAGATATAAGCACTATGATAAATCAATTTTGATTTATCAATTTTATCATAAATTGGTTTAATAACAAGAGATTCTGTTTGGAGCAGAATACCAGAGTAATACTAGAGGTTTTTTGCTGAATTTTTTGGGATCTAGTGAAATCTAGGGGAAAATAACCAGTAGCAATTTTAAAAGGATTTGTAAACATGGACTGATTAGGTTCAATGAAAAACAGATTTTGAGAAAAGAGTTGTTTAATTTACTCAGAGTTGGAAGCAGGGAAATACTGAGTTAGGTTTAACAGAAGAAATGGGTTTACCATAGGGGTCATAAGGAGTACTAACAACAGAAGAAAAAGAAGCAGGTTTAACAATGAGAATACTACAAAGGGGTAAACCTATTAGCAATGGGTTTAGTATAGTGGTAATTGAAACGAGCATTTCAAAAAAAAAAAAAAAATTCCGTGTAGTGTGTGTTTTGTGCACTGCTACCATGGCTGCTTTATAATATATTCTACAACAAGTAAATCTTATTTAATAGAGTTTTATTTATTAATTTTTTAATAGATTAATATCAAAAGAATCATGGAAGTCTACTTCACTATCAATCATATTGTATATTCATCGAAAACAGACGAACTAAGTGGGAAAAGAAAAAGAAATAGGGACCAACTCTTATGCTAAATTTGTAATTAACTAACTTTCCCAGGCTAGTTTTGGTAGTATAGTATTTATGAGAATAGTTTACTACTATTTATTATTTTATTATTATTTTTTACCTATTTTTTACTACTATTCAATATTCTATAATTACTTTTTTATTACTATTTAGAGAATATCTGAGAATATCTCACTACCCAAACACAACTAGAATAAAGTATCTTAAGGATGCTCTACCTTTACAAATATCCCATTTTAAGGAAAGAAAGAGATAATAACCTATCAAAAAAACGAATGGAAAGAAAGAGATAATTGCACTTGGCTCACACAATACTATGTGTGTGTTAGGTGTCCACTTTTACTTTTACAAACATTTAAGGAAAATTGGAAAGGACAAAGTTATATCCCGTTTTGATAAAATTAAGCTTTTCTTTTCTTTTACTTTTTAATTTTTCCTCAAACCTATCATTTTATTTTGATATACTATAATATTAATTTTTTAAATAGGGATCAAGCATCACTATATGCAATTGTATCCATATAAATCATTAAAACAATAGGAAATTAATACAAAGTACAATTTATTCAATTATAGGTATTTTTATATTGGGTTATAACCTCACCAAAATATGAAAAGAATATATAGAACAATGGGTAATGAGACTATTACTAGCCATTGCTACATGTCTACTTACCCAAGTACATGTAGTCTTTTTTCCCTCCTTCTACCCTCAATCTCCCGTTCGGCTCCTTCACGCACATGCAAACCTATCCTCTCATAATCTCAGTTGCCCTTCGGCCAAAAGCCACTGGGGCTAAAAAGGGCTACATTTCCTAATCCTCATTTTTTTTCCATTTCCCTTATAAATATTAAGGCTGGCATCCAAGAACTCATCTTTCTCTCACACCAAATTCATTACAACTCTCTCTCTTTCTCTTCCCATTGCTTTGCTATAAGAAAGTATAGCGAAAAAATACCTCAAGCTCAGCTTATAAAATTGCTCTATAAGTTTCTTCAGATTGACAAATCTCAAGTGTTTCCTCTTAATGGTGAAGTTTACTACATAGTATAAAACTAGAGTAACACTTAACAAATCCAAAGCCTAAATATCTTATCAAGAGAGAACAAAAAGAGAGAGTTTTTGTGTATTTCAGATGGTCCAAAAAACCAACTGTAGGGGGACTATTTACAGTCCTCCTACACACGGCTGAGCCTTCAGTTGCCAATGCAAATGGTAGTAGCCATGCATTACAAGCAAATAATGCATGGTTTAAAGCCATAAGTTACATTGCAGTAAAGGAGGGGGTCAGCCCCACGTGGGCGCCCCTCCATCTAACATCTCCCACTCGCACATAGTGGGCATGACCTCAGATCTGCATCTCTCTAATGTTCTCAATCTTGTTCACACAAGTAAATAGGCCGTGCGACCACCAAGCACATTTGTAGAAAGGTGGGAGTACATACACCAAATCTCTCCCAGAGAAGACCAGCATAGTAACATCCCTAAAGTATCTGGTCATGTCTTAGACTCATTCGATCACATCAAAATCAAGCATTTTCAAACCCTCTTGAGTTAAAAAATCAGAACAATGCTTGACTATCTCCAAATCATTTCAATGTGTTCACAACCTTAGTCGCTACAAAGATGTAGCGTTATAGTTTGACGTTAGCAAACACTATAGAAGCTACGATATCGTAGAGTCTTCTCTTTGCACTCATATCACTCAATTTTGGTTGAACCTCTTTCCCAACAATGCCTCTTTAAACGGTATCAATCATGACCATAGATAGCATGCCAAAGTAGCAGATATCATAACCTCCATCTCGTGACATAGTCAAAGGTAAAGGACACTTAAAAAATGAGACTCACACAATGAGAAAGAGGGGAACCTTTTACTCAGTTACTCATATGGTCGAATAAGCACATGTAGTGTGAAACACATGCTACGATGGATTTCTCTTTCTCAAAGAACATATGTCTATATCAACACCGTACAGATCTTGGTCTAGCCGCTCCTTAAGCGTCTAACCCGAGTTCCTCTATTTGCACGCCTCCAAGGCATCAAAGAGGATCTTGCATCTGGCTAACTACAAGCTACATGGATGGTGGGGTAACCCATGCATAGTCCTCTCAATGGACCTCATCTTAGCTCCCACTAAGGTGACATATATATGTGTCAACCAACTTATCTCTTTGAACAAGTACCTAGGGACACAATGTCTCATCTCTACTCGCTACTTAAGCGCTAGAGGCGATCGCTTTTGTGAGTGAGCTGATCTAAGCCTGTTGACATATCTTTTGTGTGTGTATTAGAAAAACAATACGATAAAGGCAAGAACTGAATCATATTGTATTTATCCCAAAGGAAAGGTTACATCTCAATGTCATTTGAATCACAAATTACATTTACAGTCTAGGCAATCCTAGATTCCTAACATGAGCCTTAAAGACATCTCTTGCTGTTGACTTCGTTAAGGGATCAGCAACCATGCGACTCGTAGAAAGGTGTTTCAAAACCACTTCATTTTGTCTACCATGTCTCTGATGTAGTGATATCTGATGTCTATGTGTTTGGTTCTTCCAAGATACTTTGAGTCCTTAGCATATGCGAGAGCTGCCATGCTATCGCAAAATATCGTCATCGGATCTGAAGTATCCGTGCCAATGTCTAAATGCTTGAGGAACTTCCGTAACCAAACAACTTCTTGAACTGCTGCAGAACAAGCTATATATTCTGCCTCCATGGTGGATAAGGCTATACAAGGTTGTTTCTTACTGCTCCATGAAATAGCGTCATTGTTGAGCAGAAAGACATATCCAGCAGTTGATTTGCGCTCATCTAGGTCACTGCCCCAATCGGCATCACTGTAACCTCTTAGCTGCAAATCAGAACCCTAATAGCACAGCACATAGTCCACAGTTCCCTCGAGATATTGCATAATCCTCTTGACTGCTTTCCAGTGAGCCAGTCCGGGGTTAGATTAGAATCTACTCTCTAAGCCAACTGCATAGCATATGTTAGGCCGAGTACACATCATTGCATACATCAGACTACCCACAACATTAGCATAAGGGACACGGGCCATCTTTTCCTTTTTCTCTTTGAGTCTTAGGACACAACTCTTTAAACAAGTTCTCGCTACTTGCAACAGGGGTGTCAATGGGTTTACATCCACTCATTAGGAAGCGCTCGAGAACTTTCTCTATGTAAGTCTGTTGGGACAAACACAAAAGTCTCTTTGAGCAATCTCTGTACATCTTAACTCCCAAAATGTATTCTGCCTCACCCATATCCTTCATTTCAAAATTGAAGGATAACCACTCTTTTGTGGCGACTATCAACCCTTTATCATTTTCAGCTAGTAGTATGTCATCAACATATAATGACAACATAATGAAACTCTTCTTAGACCTTTTGACACAGACACAATGGTCCTCTGTGATCATTGTAAACCCATTCGAGAGCATGGCTCGATGGAATCTGAGGTACCATTGTCTAGATGATTGTTTTAGGCCATATATAGATCGTTTGAGCTTGCACACTTTGCGCTTTTGACCTTTAACCACAAAACCCGTTGGTTGATCCATATAGATCTCCTCATCTAATTCTCCATTGAGAAATGATGTCTTAACGTCCATCTAGTAGAGTTCCAAATCCATGTTTGCTGCTATAACTAGAATCAAGCGAATTGAGGCAAACCTCACCACTGGTGAAAATGTTTCCTCATAGTCTATACCCTCCTGTTGGGTATATCCTTTCGCCACTAAGCAAGTTTTGTACTTATCTATTGATCCATCCAACTTGAATTTGACTTTAAGAACCCATTTGTTCCCAATAGTCTTACGCCCTCTTGGTAGATCAACCAAATCCCAGACCTTGTTAGTCTTCATAGACTCAATCTCATCATTAAGAGCTTTCATCCACTTATCTTTAGTAGTATATGAGAGAGCCTCATGAATTGTTCTAAGCTCATCGTCATCATGTGGAGCTACCATAAAAGCTACCCCTTCAATCTCAAAACGACGACGGGGAATACTTTCATGTGTGCTTCTACGTGGCTGAGGTTGTTGTGATTGATTGACAAGTGGTGTGCTCCCACTCAGATTCAAGTCCTTTTTATAATTTGTAGGAGGTTGAAGAATTTCTTCTTCATTTTCAACTAAATTCTTTGGAGCACTTTCCTCTTGTTCCACAATCTCATGAAGTTATAAACTCCTATCAACCTCACCTCTACTTGGAAACTCATCTTCAATAAAATCCACATCTCGTGACTCAATCTCAGTCACGCTTCCATCAGATTGTTCACCTATTAACACATACCCTTTAAAGTGTTCTGAGTACCTTATAAATATACACTTCTTTCCTCTAGGGCCTAACTTCCCATACTTATGAGAAAGATCATGAACAAAACCCGTTGAACCCCATGGCTGCAAGTTACTCAAATTGGATTTCTCCCCAGTCCATAGTTCATATGGGGTGAAAGTTACTGCTTTGGAGGGCACTCGGTTAAGAATGTAGGCAGTAGTCAAAAGTGCATCCCCCAAAAAGAAATTGGTAGGTTTGCTTGCACCATCATTGACCTAACCATCTCAAGCAGTGTTCGATTTCTCCTTTCCGCCATGCCATTTTGTTACGGCGTACTTAGCATCGTCAACTGTCTTTTGATTCCTTTTTCATCATAGAGCCTTTTAAATTACTCAGACAGATATTCTCATCCTCGGTCAGTTCTTAGAGCTTTTAAACTCTTGTCTAACTGATTCTCAACCATTCTTAGATATCGCCTAAAGCACTCCAATGTTTCAGACTTATGGGAGATTAAGTAGACATAATCGTAACATGAAAAATCATCTATAAATGTGATGAAACCTTCGTGTCTTACCCTCACACTCATTGGACCACAGATGTCTGAGTGAGTTAATTGCAATGGAAAATATGTCCTAGTGGATTTTCCAAACGGTTTCCTCTTAGCTTTTCCCATTAGACAATGTTCACATGTGGGCAAGATGACTTTAGCTAGAGAAAGCCTGATGCGAGATTGCCTATCAGGCTTTCTCTAGCTAATCGAGTCATTATATCTTGCCATATATGGCCAAGCCTAGCATGCCATTTTTATGAATCCAAATTATCAGATGCAAAAAATTATCAGATGCAAAAAGAAAAACAATGGACTCATTTATATTTGAATAATTCAAATCCAATATCATAAAACCGTCTTGAAGAAAAGCATTATCATAAAACACATGGCCCAAAGAAAAGAAAACATAATTGTTTTCAAATACAATCTGAAAACAAAGTTTTAATAGAGTAACTACGGAAAGTAAATTTCTTTGGATATCGGGAGCGTATAGCACATTGTGGAGGAAAAGAGTGCGGCCACCCCGCAAGTCTAGCTTGTAGGTACCAAGTCCCAGTACCTCCATGCTAGCTCCATTCCTCACCTTGATATCACAGCTCCTAGCTGGAATCCGGCGATACTCCACAAATTCGACTCAATCTCGCGCTATGTGTTCAGTCGCTCTTGAATCAACAGTCCACATAGGATAGGAGTGAGCAACCATCACATGGCTAGTCACAAAAATAATGCGAGAAAAGTCAGAGTGTACCTTCTTCGGCTTAGTGCAATCACGAGCGAAGTAGCCATTCTTTCCGCAATTGAAACACTTTAATTTTGACTTGTTCTTCCCGCGCTTGCCCCTCTTGCTGCGCTGAGAAGTACCTGACACCTTCTTAATTTCTCCAGCAGCTACCCCATTCTTGGACTTATTGCGCTTAGGCCTTGATGCCTTGCGCGAACCAGAATTAGCCACATAGGCCGTATGATTGGGCTTAGTAGCCTCTAGGTGCTTAGACTCCAATTCCAAGTGACGAGAGACATCATCAAAGTCTTTGATATTCTCTTTATGCGTCAGGTTCTGGCTCATATTCTCCCAAGAATTCGGTAGTCATCTTATCACTGCCTGAACTTGTTGTTCATCTGTCAGGTTGTTTCCTGCCGACCTAAGTTCGCGGCTCATGGTCGATATAACCTTAAGATGTTGCTTCATCGTGTGGTCAGAGCGCATCTTATAGGAGTCAAACCTCATAGTTAATCCACGCAACCTAGTGGCTGAAGTTCTACCAAATTTCAACTTCAAAGCGTCCCACATGCTTTGGGCAGTGTCATAGATCTCGAACTCACACATTAGATCATGGTGCTTGCTGCTTAACATTATTATGCGCGTGCACTGAATTTTCTTAGCCCACTCAGTATAGGCTAATTGATCTATCTTGTGTTGTTCCTAGTTCCCTTCCTCGGGCACAGTGAGAGAATGAGATAAGGCCTCCAAGACCTCTTGCTCATTTAAGACATATTGGATCTTGCGATGCCAAATGTTGTAGTTCTCCCCATCCAATTTCTCCCATTTGTTTAAGTCGGCAATTATATTATTGGATGTCATTTCACTACAATACGCAAAGAAGGGATATTACACACACATCTAAGAAATATGCCACGTCCATCCAAGCTAGAAAAAGAATAGTTTAGACATGTCGCAAGATCGAAAAATCGCTAAGCTTTAGAATCATCTCTTGCTCCACAATATCCAATTATTAAATTTCTAACCTAATTCCTGCACAAATTTAAAACAAATATGGGAGAATTAATCATCATAAATCTCAACCATACTCCCACTATCTTAAGTAGTCATTTAGCCCTATTCACATGTAAAGACATAACATACTAAAACCACAGTAACCTTTTGGGCCAGTCTACAGGGACAGCTACTCAGACTACAACAACCTGTTGGGCCAGTCTACAAGGATAGATACTCAGACTACAGCAACCTGTTAGACCAGTCTACAAAGATGGTTCTTTTAAGACCATTATAGTCAATTTTTCTTGTTTCATCAGTGCATTTACAGTTCTTACTAGGGTCACCTTCGTCTTTTGACTATACAGTGCATTTACAGTTCTTACTGGGGTCAACGTAGTCTTTTGGCTATACAGTGCATTTACAGTTCTTACTAGGGTCACTGCAAATTCTTTCAGCTTGTCATTCATACTGACAATTCTAACTAAGGCTACTTAGTGAGAATTTTCTATTTTATCACTAAAAGTAATGAAGACTAATGTCTAAATATTCAAGCCTAACATTCATAGATGATAAAATAATCACATATCAACATGTTCAATTCACACATACATGTAATCACATTTAATCTAAAATATTAAATAAAAAATCACATGTAATATAACATTATGGAATTAAAAAAAAATATATAGCATGAATATAACCATATATTCACATGTAATCACATTTAATTTAAAACATTAAATAAAAGATTACATGTAATATAACAATATATCTAAGCATATATTAAATCATGCAAAAAAAATTTCATTTTTTTTATAAAGCAAAATAAATGTATAATAAATACATTTAAAACCACCACCTAAACTAAGGGAAAGTCACAACCCAGTGGTGCGCGCTGCCCTTATTTAACCGGGAATCTCAGGGGTACCACTCTGATGCGCGTAGCACCTCTGTGGTGCTAGCAGCGCCACTCTGGGGTGCGCAGCATCTTGCGGTGGTGTTCGCAGCATCTCTGCGTTGGTGCTCGCAGCACCTTCTTGGTAGTGCGCCCAACATCATGCTGTGCTGCAACCGTGGTGGGAGGTGCTCCCAGCACCTTGCGGTGCTTAGCCATGGTGTCACAAAAAGAAATCTCGGTAGCCCACTCACAAAATAGTTTTTATGGGATTTTAAAAAAATAGAGGACTACAAAAATGGCACCCAAGTTTCAAGCATATGCAAGAAAAAAAATTTAAACCAGAAGCAATTATAAAAGCTCTGATACCAATATAAGAAAGCACAGCGGAAAAATACCTCAAGCTCAACTTATAAAATTGCTCTACAAGTTTATCCAGATTGACAAATCTCAAGCGTTTCCTCTTAGTGGCAAAGTGTACTACGTAGTATAAAAATAGAGTAACCCTTAACAAATCCACAGCCTAAATATCTTATCAAGAGAGAATGAAAAGAGAGAGAGTTTTTGTATATTTCAGATAGTCCAAAAAACCAACTGTGGGGGGACTATTTATAGTCCTCCTACACATGGCTGGCCTTTTAGGCCAGCCTTCAATTGCCAATGCAAATGGCAGTAACAAATGGCTGCGTTACACTGCAGTAAAGGAAGGGGTCAGCCCCACGTGGGCACCCCTCCATCTAACATGCACTTGAATGTGAAATTCACACTTTTGCTTTCTGCTTCATTATTGTTGCTCATTAGTCCTACTTTAACAACTACAGTTTTGGAAGGTAAGAGCACCGACATTGGATTAGTGAGCAATAAGAACGAAGCAGCAAGCAAAAGTGTAATTTTCACTTCCATGGAAAAGCACTCGAAAGGGAAAGAGAGAGAGTTGTAATGAATTTCACATACAAGGTTATGGGGTCAGACATGCAGGTCTGGGAATATTTATAAGGTTTCACGATGTTGGGTAATTGACTTTGGGTCTAAGGACATAGTATTGTTTTTGTTTTTCTTGTCTTCATTCACTTTATAGCTCCCTTACTAACATTAGAGATGTATATTCTAGAAAACTATATATTCTATAGGAAACCATCCCACGACTCTCTCTCTCTAAATTGAGACTAATATATATCTATTAATTCAAGTTCAACAGCTAGCCCACGACCTCTGCTTGATTTTTATCAAATAAGGTATGTGCATTACCATATATACTAGAAGGTTGAACCAATTATGCCTATCCTAATAAGTAATATCTATCACTTACATTAATGTCCTCATGCATTTTTTCATTTCAATGATACTTCCATGTCTTACTATTGATGTAAACCCACGCGAGGATGAGGCTTCAATAAGTCGATTCAGTAAAATTTATTGGACTAAATAAATGGGTAATTGACGAGATCACTAAATGTCAGGAATAAATAAATATATTTTCAACATGTAAAATTTGCCATTGATCTTTATAACAGAAGATATCCATGACGTGTATGTTAATTAGGTGCCCCCATTTTCTTTGACTAACTTTTAAGGAAAGAAAAATTTTTCTCATCTGTCACTATTCATTTCTCTACACCCCAAATCTTATGAGGTGTGAGAGTAAATAGTAACTGATGCATAATAAATCTTATAAAGAAAATGACAAACTTCTATTCCATTTTGATAAAACTGGACTTTTTCTTTTCTTTTATTAAGTTTTCCTAAAGCCTGCCATTCTATGCAATTCTGGAAAAGTTTGAAATTGTACTCTTTAATAGTTCATAACCATTTGACAACGTCTCTACATTTCATGTTGAGTAATTTTATAATACTAAAATTTACTTTTAATGGAATGAAACAATTTCATTGGTTGTTTGAGAATGAGTTGTATAAGGCTTATAAGTGTATCATTATTTGTATTTAAATTTAATAATTTAGAACTAAAAGAGAAGACATGATTTTCATTATCTTATTTAGTTGGATTGAAAAAAACTGGAAATAAATAATACCCTGTATTGTAATTGTGCATAAATTATTATAATTATAATTTTAAAAGAAAATTTAAACAACTTATTGTTTTAAGCGCTAGGTCCGAATCCATTTCAAACACATTAATTTTATATAATTTTATAAAACATGTTACATCCCAAACTTGATGTGATAGTGATCGGTACCTGCCCCTTGCCTTTCAAACCAATAAAACAAATTACATTAATGCTGCAATAAACCCAAACCATCAAATTGTCGGCTCACACATTAAGGCCTGGATGTATAGTTAATGTCAGTTTTCACGCACTTTATTGAGTATTTTACTGTTTTTTATTATTTATTTATTATTCATTTATGTGGATATTTTTAAAACTTAAAAGATGAAATATGACAGCTTATCGATGGTGGTCACGGCGGACCTGGGGTTGCGACCTGTGTCTTCTGGTTGTTCCCGCTTGAGGCTGAGCAGCTGGGCGGCGGTGCTGGGGTTCACTATAGAGGAAGGCAGGTGCTCTGCTTTTTGGTCTTGCAAAACAGAGGATGGCTTGCGGGGGGTTGGCACGCGAAGGAGCTGGGGCTTCCGTGGTGGTCAGGTGAGGGGTGGTGGCGTTGGTTTTACGTCGAGATGGAGGCTGGGCAGCTTTCACACGGTGGCTAACGGGGTGTTGCCGTGCATGGGTTGAGGCCGTGGGTTGAGGGGAGCTCGTGGGGTGCAGTTTACGGTGGAGGGAGAGGAGATGCAGTGGATCATGTGATGGTGGTGACGCACAAGGAGGGTTGTGATGCAACATTGGACAAAGGTTGTCGTGGCTGTGTATTCACTCGGTCTGCGGCGGTTTCCCTGTGGTGGTGGGGTTTGGCAGCAGTGAGAGGCTTCTTGGTTGGAGATTGTCTTGTCGAGACATATGGAGGAGGTCTACGTATGGTTTAAAATTAGAGGTCCTTCTAGGACCTTAGAGGAAAAAGAAATGGAGAAGAGAACGTGCGTGTGCAAGAAAAGAAATGGAGGAAAGGTACTGTGTGGTGCACGTCGATAAAGGGGCCAGCACATGGAAGAAATCATGAAGTTCAGGTGGGAGAGTACGCCTGCAAAGGGAGTGTCCTGCGAGGTGGCCACCTGTGGAAAGGCAAAGGGAGGAACGTGAGAGCACATGGGAAAACGTGTAAGCATGTGAGGGTCTCAACACGATGGAAAACTTGGGGAGGATGGTTGCAGGAACTGGGTGATACAGCTACCCTAACCCGCCGAACCGTCTGGTCGCAATCGGGGGTCTTCACGGAGATCTCGAGAAGTCGAAGGAGGCTTTCAGGAGTCTCTGTGCTCTTAGGAGTTGTCAACTCCGACGGAGTGCCATCAAATGAACGAGAACCGTCCGTGTATGCAGATCCAAAAAACTTGTTATAGAGAATTGTTATCAAAGAAATCGGATTTTGCAGACTCATGCCCAGCTTTTTACTGCTTTGGTGAAAGAGACCATAGGTCCATATTTTCTAAATAAAGCTATTAAATGCACCTTGTAAGTCTGAATCCAACTGCCCTAACTGGCAATGCAGCAATGCCATGCACCAAAAACTACAGATACCCAACCTTTTACTGCATTGGTGAAAGAGACCATAGGTCCATAGGCTCTAAACAAAGCTATTAAAGGCACCTTGTAACTCTGAATCCAACTGTCCTAATAGGCAATGCAGCAATGCTATGCACCAAAAACTACATATACCTAACTTTTTACTGCATTGGTGAGAGAGACCATAGGTCCATAGGCTCTAAACAAAGCTATTAAAGGCACCTTGTAAGTCTGAATCCAACTGCCCTAATTGGCAATAAAGCAATGCTATGCATCAAAAACTACAGATACCCAACTTTTTACTGCTTTGGTGAAAGAGACCATAGGTCCATAGGTACTAAACAAAGCTATTAAAGGCACCTTGTAGGTCTGAATCCAACTGCCCTAATTGGCAATGCAGCAATGCTATGCACCAAAAACTACAGATACCCAACTTTTTACTGCTTTGGTGAAAGAGACCATAGGTCCATAGGCTCTAAACAAAGCTATTAAAGACACCTTGTAAATCTGAATCCAACTGCCCTAATTGGCAATACAGCAATGCTATGCACCAAAAACTACAGATACCCAACTTTTTACTGCTTTGGTGAAAGAGACCATAGGCCCATAGGCTCTAAACAAAGCTATTAAAGGCACCTTGTAAGTCTGAATCCAACTGCCCTAATTGGCAATGCAGCAATGCTATGAACCAAAAACTACAGATACCCTACTTTTTACTGCTTTGGTAAAAGAGACTATAGGTCCATAGGCTCTAAACAAAGCTATTAAAGACAACTTGTAACTCTGAATCCAACTGCCCTAATTGGCAATGCAGCAATGCTATGCATCAAAAACTACAGATACCCAACTTTTTACTGCTTTGGTGAAAGAGACCATAGGCCCATAGGCTCTAAATAAATCTATTAAAGGCACCTTGTAAGTCTGAATCCAACTGCCCTAGTTGGCAATGCAGCAATGCTATGCACCAAAAACTATAAATACCCAACTTTTTACTGCTTTGGTGAAAGAGACCATAGGTCCATAGGATCTAAACAAAGCTATTAAAGGCACCTTGAAGTCTGAATCCAACTGCCCTAATTGGCAATGCAACAATTCTATGCACCAAAAACTACAGATACCCAACTTTTTACTGCTTTGGTAAAAGAGACCATAGGTCCATAGGCTCTAAACAAAGCTATTAAAGGCACCTTGTAACTCTGAATCCAACAGCCCTAGTTGGCAATGTAGCAATGCTATGCACCAAAAACTACAGATACCTAACTTTTTACTGCTTTGGTAAAAGAGACCATAGGTCCATAGGCTCTAAACAAAGCTATTAAAGGCACCTTGTAAGTCTGAATCCAACTGCCCTAATTGACTATGCAGCAATGCTATGAACCAAAAACTACAGATACCCAACTTTTTACTGCTTTGGTGAAAGAGACCATAGGTCCATAGGCTCTAAACAAAGCTATTAAAGGCACCTTGTAACTCTGAATCCAACTGTCCTAATTGGGAATGCAGCAATGCTATGCACCAAAAACTACAGATACCTAACTTTTTACTGCTTTGGTGAAAGAGACCATAGGTCCATAGGCTCTAAATAAAGCTATTAAAGGCACCTTGTAAGTCTAAATCCAACTGCCCTAATTGGCAATGCAGTAATGCTATGCACCAAAAACTACAGATACCAAACCTTTTACTGCTTTGGTAAAAGAGACCATAGGTCCATAGGCTCTAAACAAAGCTATTAAAGGCACATTTTAAGTCTGAATCCAACTACCCTAATTGGCAATGCAGCAATGCTATGCACCAAAAACTACAGATACCTAACTTTTTACTGCTTTGGCAAAAGAGACGATAGGTCCATAGCCTCTAAACAAAGCTATTAAAGGCACCTTGTAAGTCTGAATCCAACTGCCCTAATTGGCAATGCAGCAATGCTATGCACCAAAAACTACAGATACCCAACTTTTTACTGCTTTGGTGAAAGAGACCATAGGTCCATAGGCTCTAAACAAAGCTATTAAAGGCACCTCGTAAGTCTAAATCCAACTGCCCTAATTGGCATTGCAGCAATGCTATGCACCAAAAACTACAGATACCAAACTTTTTACTGCTTTGGTAAAAGAGACGATAGGTCCATAGGCTCTAAACAAAGCTATTAAAGGCACATTGTAAGTCTGAATGCAACTGCCCTAATTGGCAATGCAGCAATGCTATGCACCAAAAACTACAGATACCCAACTTTTTACTGCTTTGGTGAAAGAGACCATAGGCCCATAGACTCTAAACAAAGCTATTAAAGGCACCTTGTAACTCTGAATCCAACTGCATTAGTTGGCAATGCAGCAATGCTATGCACCAAAAACTACAGATACCTAACTTTTTACTGCTTTGGTGAAAGAGACCATAGGTCCATAGGTTCTAAACAAAGCTATTAAAGGCACCTTGTAAGTCTGAATCCAACTGCCCTAATTGGCAATGCAGCAATCCTATGAACCAAAAATTACAGATACCCAACTTTTTACTGCTTTGGTAAAAGAGACGATAGGTCCATAGGCTCTAAACAAAGCTATTAAAGGCACCTTGTAAGTCTGAATCCAACTGCCCTAATTGGCAATGCAGCAATGCTATGCACCAAAAACTACAGATACCCAACGTTTTACTGCTTTGGTGAAAGAGACCATAGGTCCATAGGCTCTAAGCAAAGCTGTTAAAGGCACCTTGTAAGTCTGAATCCAACTGACCTAATTGGCAATGCAGCAATGCTCTGCTCCAAAAACTACAGATACCCAACTTTTTGCTGTTTTGGTGAAAGAGACCATAGGTCCATAGGCTCTAAACAAAGCTATTAAAGGCATCTTGTAAGTCTGAATCCAACTGCCCTAATTGGCAATGCAGCAATGCTATGCACCAAAAACTACAGATATCCAATTTTTTACTGCTTTGGTGAAAGAGACCATAGGTCCATGGGCTTTAAACAAAGCTATTAAAGGTAGCTTGTAAGTCTGAATCCAATTGCCCTAATTGGCAATGCAGCAATGCTATGCACCAAAAACTACAGATACCCAACTTTTTACTGCTTTGGTAAAAGAGACCATAGGTCAGGATCTAAACCAAGCTATTAAAGGCACCTTGTAAGTCTGAATCCAACTGCCCTAATTGGCAATGCAGCAATACTATGCACCAAAAACTACAGATACCCAAGTTTTACTGCTTTGGTGAAAGAGACCATAGGTCCATAGGCTCTAAACAAAGAAACATTTGTGCTAGCTGAGTGATCGCTGGGCAGCAAGCTAGCACTGCCCTCTATAAATACGCTGCTTCATGAGGGTTTCTCTTCGAGACCGAGAGAAAGGAGAATGGGTAGGAAATCCATAGCTGCAAAGAATCAAGAAAAGGAACCCATGGTATGAAACCAGCTTTCTGTTCTTTATAATCATATTTGATATTTATGTGCTGCTTATAAAGGATCGTTAGAAAAAAAGGGTAGGTGTTCACGATTGCGTTGGTGATATGCATGCATGACAGTGAACATGTATTGGCAAAACCAAAATAGTTTTTTTTTCCCCTTGGTTCATTGTTTTTTATATTTCATCTTATGTATGGATTGTAGCTTTGGGATATAATTTTTGTTTGGTTCCCTCCCAACAACAAAAGCTGTGTTTGGTGGGTTTTTTTTTTTCTTTTTCTAACAATGTAAGCTCAGGTTTGATCTTTTAATCGAGCGTCATCTCGTCTGGTCTGTACTCACATTCGTCACTACTTCCCTCTGTTCTCTCTCTCTCGTGACTGCAATCTGGCCCGTCGTATTGGGCGAACCGAGTTTGAGTCCATTTCCTTAGCATCAGGTTTCAGCTCCGGATACGACCCTTATTCCTTTTCCGGTTCAGTCTTTGCCTCCATTTGTAGTGCCGTCCACTTCTTCTGGTGAGTCAGAGACGATGATACTTCCGGTAACAACTTTGGGTTTTATATTTCTCTTAAGCGGTCCAAAACGAAGAAATATGTGAGCTTTGATTAAAGATTTTTGTTTCTTCTCTATCCCCAATATTCGTAAACTTGTTATTTTTCTGTTTGCGTTTTGAAGTCCTACATTTTTTCTCAACAACCAAATCGCCCGCTTTCTCTATCTTTCAGCGGGAATTGAGAAAACTTTATTGTTTAGAAGATTAATGCACTTGTGTTTTTTAATTCTTTAGATCCCTCCATCAATATTAAGAGCGAGAGGGGTAATCTAAATTTGTTTCCTTATTTTAATTTTAATTTTTTAAAATCTCCTTCATTTTCTGTGTGCTTAACTTTCATATTGTTGATGTAGTTGCTTCTTTTAAAAAAGAATTGTTAGATAAAAATATGCATGTTTATTAAGCCGTTTTTCATCTGGTAGACTCTAGGTTAAAAAAGAAGTAATTTTTCGAATTTGCGATAAGATCTTTAAGTGGGAGGGGCCGTGCAGAGTAATGTTGTTGCATTTGTGCTAGTCTTGTACAAGATGCTGCCTAAATAGTGTGCTAATTTACCTCTATTTTCTGTATATTAAGTAGTTTGTGTGACTTTGGAACTGCCCTTATTATCATATGATTCTCGAAAACGTCAAAATGGTTTGTGTTAATTATTGTTTAATCCATTTGTGTTATTGCTGCATTTGTGTGAGTTTATATTTAAGATTATTTTTATATGATAAGCCATTTATTGTTGAATTTGTGACACCAACAGAGGTAAAGAAGTAATCTCTAAAAGCTATGCGGGTCATGTTTTGTTTAGGCATTCCAGAACAGTTGATGCACAAGAACCATTTGCAGGAATACGCTCAAAGGTCTGCAATTTTGCTACCATTGTATTGCATTGCTAATGAGGTGTCTCAACATGCACCGCAATTTAGGTCGACTGTGACTGTGGATGGGGAACTTATACTTCTCCCAACACGTTTTCACATCGAAAAGCAGCACAGCAAGATGTAGCCAAACTTGCACTCGAGAATATATTACAAAAGATAAAGAATGAAGGTTGCCCTCTCATACATCAGGTTTGTTGCTTCAAGATTGTTTATTTTGACTTTGGGCGTATGCAACTCTTTTTTTTTTTATCCGAATGGTTCATGACTTTTTTAGCATCTTATAATTGTAATATTTTATTTTTTAGTTGAACTTGGGACTTGAAAGAGTTCTCAAGTTTGTTTTCCCGTCAATTTTAGTTGATAAATCCCACATGCTTTATTGGAAAATTGTCTGAGATTGCAAGAACCTCAGCCAATTTATTGGCAGACTTGATTTACATCTTCATGGTCGTAATAATTTGCATTTTTTTTAAAAAAAAAAACAAATCTTTCACACGATTTAGGTTCTCCCTTTTTAGTTAACTAAAAATGGAGAACCTAAATCGTTGTTTTGTTTCAGTGTAGAATGTTGACTTGCTCAAGAAAACAAATCATACAAAACATGGCCACCTTTTAGCGAACCGTTGGTCTTGGCTCATATGTTCAAGCCTGATTCATAAAGGAATGCTAGGAGGTAGCTATCGTAATTTGCTTTTGAGAACTCGTTGAATTTGGGCCTATTTTAGTTGTCGTTCTATATGCTCCCTTCAAGTGTAAGTTTTGAATTTGGGTGTAAACAATTTCTAGGGACCATTGGACTGAGGGAACTTTCCCTTGAATTATTCGAGATGCACTTGCGGGTAACTCATTGCTAAAGGCTTGTGCACTCCTGGAATTAGTCAAGATTTTGTTCTTAGACACCCATTGCCAATAAAAAAAAAAAAAAAAAATTTGTTTTGTAATATCATATGGGCAATGTAATTCTCAAGAGAATTTTCTTACAATAAACTTTTGGTAGACCTTTAGAACATTAATACTCAGGTTGTATCTTTTCTAAGTGAAGTACTTTTCAATATCAGTAAACAGCAATCCATTCCCAATAGTAAGTGTTTGGGGCTTGGGAACAACGGAATTTTAAAACTACGGAACGAACAGGTTTCAAACTGGGGGATCAACATCTGGAGCAATGACTCCAACAGTTTGGAAGATATCTTGCGAAAAGGTTTTAGCACCGGTGTATCCTATATGTGCCCTAGTTATTCGAAGTATCCCAACGATGTAATGCCGTCGACTTATTGGGAAAAGGGAGGAAAATCACTTTAATCTATTGTTTCGGAGAATTAAGTGGCGTATGAGGAATGGAAAGAAATATATTCTATTTGATCTCAAAGTCCTCATATAGCACTTGTTCCAATCCTGGATGGGGGATCGCTTGTAGGAATGACATGATGCTAATCCATGTTCCACATAGCCAAGGAAGCTTCTTATTTAATCTCATTATGACTTGGGTATGGTTCAAAGAAGGGTATGATTAACTCGTTGATTTTGGGAACTTTCACTCAATATTTGAAATATGTCTTTCTAGGATCATTACTATCTGCGCTCAAATGGTCTCTTATGAAGTCTTTAGTGGTCTTATTCTTATTGTGTGCCTTGTGAGCTTGTTTGGATCCGTGAAGGCAATCACTAAGATTTCCCCCTAACCCAACTCGGGAATGGACTGGAGGGAACCGCAACATGGGGAATGTTTGCGTCTCTTACCAAGGCTCATTTTGAATCATGGGTCATAGGGCGGGCAACTTTATTTGATCGAGTGCTGTGGCACAAGGGTCCTAGTAGTATCAAGGTGTGAAGAACCCAGGAGGTGTCTGCAATGAGTAGAAATCTCACTCACCAATCTAAATGATGAGCAAACACGAGATCAAAGGATCACCCAATGAATGAACAAGCTCCAAGGAGGAAGGAGAGAGGGAGTCAAGAACCATGCTTTCAGAGAAGTGGCAGTTTGAATCTTATTTGAACTGCGAGAATAACTGACTAAGTTGTGCCGTAAGACTCATTCTCCAAATGGGTAAATGTCATTATGAGTAGTGATGCGCAGGTAGTATTCTTAATTACAAGCTGGCAAACATGGTCTTGTATTTAGAAGTAAAGGAATTTTTCAGTTGGTACTCCCTTTATAAATCAATTTTTAATATCTTATCCCAATCTCTCTATTTTCTCTCATGACACTAAAATCTCGTGTTTCTTTGCTGAAGAATGGCAAGAGGCTTTTCTTTGATTGAAAAAAAAAATCATTGGTAGGATTTAAATAATCTACATTGAAGGCAATGGAAGGAATTATGGATGATAAATGCAGACACAAGGCATAACGTTAATCCGCCTATAAATGCCATTAGGCTCAATTTGCTGAGGCTTAGGGCATGTTTGGAAACCACCAAACATTCCCAAAACTCTCACAATTCTCAAAGTTTCTCACTTCATTTCCAAACACCACTCAAACATAAAATACTTTTCTATTTTAAATTTTAAACTTTTCATCTAATTATTACTCAAATACAAAAATTAATACAACTTTTACAAACTTCAAAACAAAAATAATATTACAAAATTATATTCAAACAATTTTTTAAGTTTATCTATTAATTTTCACAAACTCCAATACAATACTTATCTTTAAAAAAAATTTATTCAACTTTTTCTGTCATTTTCCAAAATCCAATAAAACATCTTCACTCAAATCACTTTACTACTATTTGCAAAGTTTTGAGATATTTCAAGCATCCAAGCATGCCCTTGGTCTCATTTGTTTATCTATGTTTGCAATATTTTACACTAGGTTATTTGTTTTAGTTTCCAATATTGTCCGCCATATTAGTTTTTACTGTGTTCAATTAACTTTTTGAGGTTACTTTGTAGGATACGGTGTTTTGCAAGTCTATCCTTCATGAATTTGCTGTCAAGATGAATCTGGAAATGCCTACTTATAACACTATTCAATCACAAGGGCTGCTTCCAGTTTTCATGTCTTCTTTGGTTTTCAATGGTGAAATGTACACCGGTGAAGCTGGAAGAAACAAGAAAGAAGCTGAACAATTGGCAGCGCGTGCCGTTATTCTATCGATATTGGGTATATTAATATGAATTTTTATTTTTTTGTGCTTATGCATTTTTTTTATGGTATGGCTAAGTAGTGGAAGATGCAATGCAGGTATTAATTCTGGGTCAAGAACTATTCTTTCGGAGATAATTAAGTCTAAAGGCAAACTCTATGCTGCACTGCATAGGGTGAAGAGCCCATGCTCGGGCCATATTAAGGTTCTACCCCTGGGGGTAAGCATAGCACAAATTAACCCCGAATCCCAAGGAATAAGCATAGATAACGTTTCTGGGGCAATCAGTGAAGATAGAAATGTTGAAGTGGCTCTTGCTGCCAATAGCGCATCAGAAGGTACAAATCCAGGGTATTCCTTAGGAATGCCCCTGGTGCACCAGGAACTCAGCATTGATCAAGATGTTGAAGTGATTGTTGACAACAGTGCAAGAAGAGGTGCAAATCTAGGGTCTTCCTCAGGAATGCCTCCATTTCGCCATGAATTAAAATTACCAAAACCAAAACCATCATCTCAACCAATCAATATAGAACTGTCCTCTCAGGCTGTCAATCTTCCAATTGCATTTGTACCTCCTATGTTGCAACAGCCTCTAGGTGTAGGTCCAAGTTCTGGAAGAAAGCGTAGGAAGAATAATAAAAAAGCTAACAAGAAACCGCGCCTTGACACTAAGTAAGTTTTTGTTTCTCTTTTCTCATATTTGGCATTATTCTTTGGTCTTGCGTGGAGTGTATTTCATTCTCGGTGTATTTCATACTCTTGACAATCATACCTGCTTTAGACAAGTGTATTTCATTCTCTTGACATTCATACCTCTTTTAGACACTTTGTCATTGCTTGTGCAGTACGAGTGTTTGCATTGCATTCCGGTACTGGTATTCAGTTTTCAGCCCAATTTAAATGGCTTTCGGAGCATGTTGTAATCGAACCTATGTTTTACAATTTTTCTATACTCCCTGGCTGGGCTATAATCCTTCCCTCTGATGCTTATTTGTAATCATTCTACACATCATGGGGATGTTCAGATCATGCCATATCTAGTTGCGTATTTTATTTATTTCAATGTCAATACAGCCTAGTGAAGATGCGTTTATTGCTTACTTCTGTTGAATTACCATTCTCTCATTAGCTATTGAATACCCTGAATATCTTCCTTGCCATTCTTGTTCTGTGCAAAAAGTAATGTAGTTCTTGTATACCTTTTTGGGTTGCTAAATGATAGGTCACGACGATCTGAGAGGGGCCATAAACCAAATCCCAAATATTTGGGATGAGCTGGGACGTAAAGAACCATGCATGCGTATAGACGAGGCCGTTAAACAGATGAGGAACAATTCAGAAGTGGATTGGGATTGGAACATGACGGTCGAGAGTTTTACGCACAAGAGAGTTCTATGACAGAAGGATCCATAGTTACGAGTTATCATCATTTTAATTCCGTTTGTTATGCTCTGTTTACGTAAGAGCAGTTCTAGTTGTTAGCTGTTAATTTCCCTTTTATTTCGGTTCCTTTGAACGTGGCTTTGCTTATTTAAAGCAGCCAAGGCTTTCATTAATTTATCTATCAAGTCTTTCACTAGATCACATAGATTGGGAGATGATCCCTTAATTCTCACCCTTGCTAATTTAGGGCTCATTTAGGAAGTGAGATGAGATCAAATGATAAATATTTGATCTCTATTGACATTGCTTGAATTAAGATCTTTGAGTTGGTTTTGTGAAAGTGTGTGGGTCTCATTGTAAGATATGTTTGGATATAGAAATGAGATTAGATGATTTTAACTCTATGGAGATTTTAGAAAGTGGTGAGTCCCATCAATGATTATAAAGTATTTTTAATGATTAATTAATATTGATGAAAATATTTAAGCAAAAGTCATGTTTGAAGAATTTGTATCATCTTCCTCTACAGCGTGGTTCCATTAATAGTTGGTTCACACCCACTGTTCTCTTCTTCCTCCTCAATTTCATGATCATCATCACTGCCATTAATCCAAAGCTAGGCAATCGAAAATGCTGTGACCAACAACAACAAAATCAAGAAGCAGTAGAAGCTCAAGAACACTCGCAACATCCACAGATTGCTAGATCTTCATCTGTGTTGACGAGGCTCAAATCAATCAACTTCTACACCTACAGATCCCAAGAAATTTCTACCACCTTCAAGCAAACCCCAGAATCAAAGACCCATTATGCTTTCAAGCAGTCCCATGAACAAGAGGAACTCCCACTCACCAAATCTCCATTTGTGCTTCAAAGGCTCAAATCCATCAACTTCTACAGTTAAATATACCAAGGGTCCAACACAGTACAGTCTCACACCACCACCGGTTTGCAGAAAACCCAAGAGTCCAATACCCATTACAGTTCTCAAGAGCTAAAAGGAAGCGAGGAAGATGATGAGGAAGATGAGCAAACCCAACACCAAGAACAAGATCAATACCGGGAGCAGTCCATGGATGAGATTTACAATCGGCTATAGGTTGCACACATTACCAGAAGCAAGTTGAAGTCAGCATTTCGAAGAGGATGAAATCTTTGAGGCTCGACGGCCGACGACTGTAATGGAAGCGAAATCACGTTGGTGTATAAAGTATCAGACGGTGCTGCTGTCTGTTGTGGAGGAAGACAAAACATGGAAGAGATTTCAGTAGGAATGGGTCTCTACTTTTTTTTTTTGAAAGAATAATAGATCTTCATTCATCAAATATGGATAAAATCTGTACATTGTTTCTCAATAAGAATACAATTTTTTATGAACTCTGGATACTCTTCAATCCAAACCACCCCTCTTCACATAATAATGCTCGTTTGGCTAGTAAATGTGCAACAATGTTCCCCTCTCTTGGTGTGAATCTAATGAACCACTGGTCTCTACAGCTACCAAAGCGTTTAATGTCTTTAATGAGCTGACCATACCATGAGCAATTCTCCTCTGAGATGTTAACCTCTGTAATCATTGATTTAGCATCACCTTCAAATATCACTATGTAATCCAATTCCTGAACATAGAACCATAGCTCTCCATAAAGCTTTAATTTCTGCTATCTACGGAATGGATATTGACTCTTCCTTCATACACATTGTTGCAATTACCTCTCCTTTCCAGTCCCTTAATGATTATACCAACTCTGATCTTGTTGTTCTTTACATCTAAAGATGCATCCCAATTAGCTTTGAAGAAGTTTTCACCTGGTTTCTGCTATTTTACTCCTCTGTCTACTCTTTCAGTTGAATTGTTTGCTTACTCAATGTGCCTTGACCTTGTTGAAAATCATCTAACTCATTTTTTGCTTCAATTATTAGTGATTTTGGGCTCTCAAACTTCTCTTCAAAAATGAATTTACTCCTATACCGAATTCTTCTTAAAATAACGACATCTTCCTCAACTTCCTACCAAAAAACAGCTTTTTTTTTTTTTTGTAGGAAGAGCATCACTAACGGCCTTTCAAAGAAAAACTTTAACTCCATTTGGCACATTTATATCCCAGATTTTCTTCCATTCAATAGAGCTCCCTTTACTACTTGATGCTTCTCCTTTCTCCCTTCTTCTTTTGTTGGCTTTTAAGTGATATGCACTCTTGACTGAAACAGACCATTCTTAGTAAAACACTAGATCAATTTATCTTCCAACCCCAATCTACTAACTAGCAAACTGCAGATAACTTCTGCCCCTTTTTCTTCAAATATTTCTCTAATTAGAGCCTTGTTCCAACAACATTTTTCAGTTTCTATGAGCTCCTTTACATTAGCTTCCTTGTTAAGAATTTTCACTAGAGATTGTACACTGAATGTACTCAGTGATGATAACTATTTATCTCTCTAGATCTTTATATTACTACCATTTCCAACCCTCCATCTTAACCCTTCTCTAACTAAATTTCTAGAACTCCATATACTCCTCCATATTTGTGATGGACATGCTCCCAGCTTTGCCTCCATGATGGTTCCTCTTTTGTAGTATTTTTCCTTCACAATTCTAGCTGCCAAAGATGTAGGATTAGTAAGGATTCTCTAGCATTGCTTAGCCAACATGACTTGGTTAGGATAGGTTTGGGGGGTGAGATGAGAATTTTGTGTTTTGTTTTAAAGTTTAAAATATTTTTTTTTAGTTTTGGGATTTGAAAAAGTTGAATTGAGATTTGAATTGTATTGAGATTTGAAAAAATTGAATTATTTATTATATTTTGTATGAGGATTTGAAAAATATATAAAGATGAGATGAGAATTTTGTGTGAGATGAAACTTCCAAACCTATCTTTAAAGCAATCAGTATCCCTGAATCCAAGTCCTCTTTCAGCTTTTGATATACCCATATGATCCCACTTTTTCCATTGAATCTTCCTTTTCTGCTTCATAATGCCCCACCAGAATCTAGCCATAATGTTAGTTATTTCTTTACACAATCGCTTTGGTAGTTAAACACACTCATAGCATACGTAGGGATTGCTTGTATTACAGCTTTGATGAGGATCTCCTTGCCTGCCTGGGTGAGAAAGTTATTCTTCCAATTGTGCACTTTATGCCAAACTCTCTCTTTGATCCCTTTAAAGGTTTTGTATTTTGACTTTCCAACCATTTAGGGCAACCCTAGATTTTCTCCAAATCTCCACTCAACCTTGCTCCTGATTCTCTCACTATATGTGCCTAAATATCCCTACTAGTATTTTTCCTGAAGAAGATGTTGGTCTTTGGCATATTTAAACATTGGCCTGAAGCTTGTTTATACTAATCCAGCAATTATGCTACATTCCCCCATTCTTTTAAGTTGGCTCTACAAAATAGTATACAGTCATATGCAAAAGGAAGATGATTTTTCCTACTTCCTCCTTATTACACTGATATGCCTCAAATATCTCCTCTATGTTCTGAGAAGTTTATCAATGAACTTAGCCCTTCTATACAAAAGAGGAAAATGTAAGGAGATAATGGATCTCCTTGCCTTAAGCCCCTCGTAGGAATTATTCTTTCACATGGTTGTCCATTCACTAACACTGAAGTAATTCGCTGTTGTAACACACTGCATAACTAAATGCACCCACTTCTGACCAAATCCTAATCTCATCATAATCCCCTCCATATACTTACATTCTACCTTATCATATTCTTTAGAGGTGTCTAATTTTAGAGCCATACTTCATTCTTTACATTTTTTCCTAGTTTTCATAGAATGTAGAGCTTCATACGCCACAATGATATTGTCAGTGTTGAGCCTTTCCAGGAATGAAGGCACTTTGATTTGATGAAATGATCACTGGAAACACCTTTTTCAATATATTGGCAATAGTTTTAGCTATTATTTTATAGAATACATTACATAAACTTATAGGACGAAACTCACCCACAGACTTACGTTTTTGTACTTTAGGTATCAAAGCAATAAAAGTAAAATTTATAGAAGGGACAAATTCATCACCATTTAAGAATTTAAGAACAGTTGTGCTAACCTCACCCCTACTAAAGTCCAGTAAGATTGATAGAAACTGACCCCAAACCCATCAGAACCTGGAGATTTAAATGGGCTATTTGATTAGCCTCGTTTGTTTTCGGAGATGAGATGAGATGAGTTGAGATTAAAATTAAAAAGTTAAATAAAATATTGTTAAAATATATTTTTTAATATTATTTTTGTTTTGAGATTTGAAAAAGTTAAATTGTTTATTTTATTTTGTATTGGAATTTGGAAAAGTGTAATGATGAAATTGAGATGAGATTAGATGTTTTCTGAAAAAAAAAAAAANGTAACTTCATAGTCATCATCTTTATTGTCACTCTTGCCTCCACATGTTGTAAACAATTCTCTAAAGCCTCTATTGTGGGATCCATTATTTGATAGAATTATGTGTAATGGTTCTGAAAAGCCTGTTGAATCCCTTCTTGGTCTATTCTAAGAACTGATTCAGAGTCAATGATTTGTAGAATATGGTTTTTCTTCCTCCTTTGGGTGGCACACGCATGGAAATACTTAGTATTTCTATATCCAGATTGGTACCAATTCCTCTTAGCCCTTTGCTTCCACTTTATATCCTCTTGCTTTAACATATCACATACTTCACTTTGCAAATTTTGTATCATATTTACATTCTAAGGCCCCTCTATTGCTTGTAACCTTCTAATGAGCTCATATTTTTCTTTGATTGCTTTCTCAGTAATTGGGCTTCTCTGCTTGCTCCACCTGGATAGAGCACACTACAATTACTTAGAGTAGTTTGTACTCTTTCCAGATGATGCAAAAATAAACAACCACCTGGCCATTCCTGCTCTATATGTCTGCACATTCCTCTTCTTTAATCCAACTAGCTTTGAATTTGAAAAATGTTCTTCTCTTATACTGCCTCTTAAAACATCTTGTAAAGGATAATACAAGAGGTCTATGGTTTGAGCATATCACAGCTAAACCTTCTACCCTAACTCCATTGAACATATACTTCCATAAATTATTTGCCACTGCCCTGTCCAATTTCTCTTTTGTAAAGCTTCCATCTGCATGCTTATTACTCCAGGTGTACATATCCCCAATATATCCCAAATCAAACAATTGACTCTCTTCAAGAGTTGTTCTAAACAACTCCATCTAACTCTCAGCTTTTCTCTTCCTCCTTCCTTCTCATAGTGGAATAGAATTTCATTAAAATCACCAATCACTAACCAAGTTGTGTTACTGGTTTAAGCCTCTTCAAAAGCTCCCATGATTCGTTTCTTTTGCTCAGTTTTGGATAGCCATAAAATCCATTAAGGAGCCACCTAGTGTTTAGATTCTCATCACTAATCCAAACACTAAATATGTCTCAATGAATAATTAAGAAGTTCCAAATCTGTATCTGCCCTCCACAAGATTGCCAATCCCCCTCTTCTTCCAACTAGATCAATTCCAAAACAACCATCATATCGAGCTTTCTTCTTAGACCTTCCAATTTAGATGCTTTAAGCAGTGTCTCCATTAGAAACACCACCTTGTGTTTCTTTTCCTTTGTCGTGATACAAAGGTCTTGAACTATCCGAGGGTTTCCAAGCTCTCGACAGTTCCAGCTTAATAGATTCCTTATTCCTGGCGGGGTTGACTAGCAACCTCCACCGACAACAAATTGTTTCCACACTCTCCTATGTTTTAAGCAACCTTAAGCTTCTTACCATCCTTTACCTCAACAGTCCTTATACTCATGCCCAAGTTTGAGTGTTTTCTAAGAGAAGGTAAAAATGTAGACTCACATGTAGCTCAGAAGCCTCTGGCCCTCTGCTTCTAGCTTCTTCTCACTACCCCCCCCCCTTCTTTCTTCTGACCTTGAACTATAAAGGTTTCATCTTCATTCAACCAGTTAGATTCTAATAAAGGGACTAAGTTTATCTCAAATCCAGTGTCGGGCTTTTTAGTTTCTTTATCTGCTAGTGGGCTATCTAATATGGACCCTACTAGGCCCGAATGTAGATTCCTCTCCAGAGTCTTATTTACATTTTTCCCAACTTCCTCAAGATCATCACTGATTCCCTGCACACTCCCCGCACTTCTTGTAATATTCTTTAAGGATAAACTTTGATCTGTTACTTGCCCTATCATATCTTTTTTTTTTTTTTTTTTTTAAATTACCCCTCATCCCCCCTGTATCGCCGTAATTTTCTCCTACGATCACTAGCTCTTCTAAAGTACCATGCTTTGGTGGGGCTCCTTCGTGCATTGGTCTGTGACTAGACTCCGTTGGACTGATTGCTTCCTTTTGGTGCGTTTTGTGGAGTTGATTGTTGAAGGAATTCCGAATTTCTTCATTATTCCCTTGGAATCCAAACAATTTGTGACAACTACCATTTTCTGCCCTTAACCATGGCCCGAATTGGCTCTCTTTGTCCATATTGCAGTTTCTGCTCCAATCACCATTCAAACACCCTAAATCCCCACAAATGATTTTACCACATCTTAAGCAAATTTTCAATAGCTTCTCATATCTAATTGGCACCCACATACTCTATGAATTCACATTTATAGTACGACCCTTAGCTATAGCTTTCCTTAAATCTAATTCAATTTTTACACTTGAAAAGCTTCCCCAGCCCACGCCATCTACTGGTACATCAACTTCCAAAACCCTACCTATTGTGCTTCCAATTGTTTCTCCTATGTGTCGATTCATGCATGCCAATGGAAGATCATAATCTGAACCCAGAATTGTTCATAATCGAAATTTATTAAGTGCGGTTGCACTGTGCCTTCAAATTGGTTTAGAACAAACAGATGACTATCAAACAACCATGGTCTTCCTACCATAACTCGATATCTATCATCTCGATTTGTAAAGATAATAATGAATGGATTTGAGACAATCTCCTTGAAAATAATATCATGTCTACCTTCTACAACTTTAACATAGTGGTCCGAATGACATCTTTACTTATGTGTCATTCAATGCAAATTCTTCCGATCAGACTATGTTTTGCCCACCTACACCCTCATACAAATCTTCAATCTTAATCCCTATTTCTACTTGTTCTTCATCGTTGAGCTTCAATTGTTCCCACTTAGCCCCTAAATCTTCCATGTTACGTCTCCCTCTGATTACTCTCCCGCTCACCCACTTGATTGTGAGAAAAAAAAAAAAAACTCTACTCCCAAGGAATAGAAACTGACTATCCCTTTTCCTCGATCGCCTTTCAGAGAAGACAAGAGAAAGAAGACTTTTAGTAATATGTTATGTATATTGCAAGTTTCCTCTAATGGGTCTCCGCTTTGGGAAATGATAAACTTACCATTGAATAACAACTATATAATAAAATAATATTATTTTAAACTTTATTTTGACTTTTATTTTTGATTTGATGTGTTTAAATTTAATAAAACCTTTTATTATATTTAAAGTTGTCTACAAGTTGTGAATGAGTTGTTAGCTTATCACTACTCTAATTTTGCATGAGAAATTGTGCAGCTTTTACATGTTATTCAATCAATGAATAGTGGGTGAGATGAGACATGCTCGATTGTATGTTTGGATACATAAACACACTGGTCCGTACAAAACACACTCATTTCACTTGTATTTATGAGTGCCCAAACAGGCCTTTGGGGATTGCAAGAAGTTCAAGGCTCCATGTTACTTCTAGTAAGAGGGTGATGCCACCCACCTTATACGAGTAGGTAGCCACCCTCCCTACACGCCGTTCTCGCCCACATTCGGTTGCCGGACAAGCGGATTGACACGACCATTATCTGTCCAGCCTGGCCACCTACAAAAAATCACAAGCAAATTGTAGCCCATGGCACAAAATTGAAAATTCATCAAACAAGCAAATCAAATCAACAAAGAATCTTCGATTTGTGCACAAATTTGATGAAACAAGAAACCCACAGTTATGGTCATGGGTTCGAAACTCATTGATTCACAGCAACGGTCGTGGGTCTCTACATCCATGACAAAGATTGTCGGTCAGAAGTTCATAGACCTACAACTGCGACAGTGGGTCGAGGCATGAGGAGGAAGGAGAAGAAGAGAAGGGGGCTGTTGGAGGAAAAAGTAAGAGGCATTGGCGGACCTAATGCGGGTAGAGGGGCTGCTGTCCACTCAAACTTTCTAAGAAAACACCATGAAGTTAGATATGATCATGAGTTTGACACTTTTGAGTACTCCGATTACTTGACACAAATCGAGACTGAAAGGAAGTTTTCTTAATTACCAAAGTTGCAGACATGCTATATGGAGTGAATATGCCTAGACTCTAGAAGATGTGAGATGGTTATTAAAGACAAAAAAATAGATGGAGTTGAAGTGTTGTATTAATGAAAAGTGATGCCCTCTTCCCATGGTTTCTGGCACCTGTCTCTCTAAGATATTGTTGTTTTTTGTTAATAAATTTAATTAAATAAAAATTCAAAGAAACCAACCCATCAAAAAATAATGTATATATGCCCAACAAATTATAAATTCTATAATTTCTTTAATATTCCTTTTTTCTTTAGCCTATTAAATAAAAATGGCAATTACACTTACAAGTGCCTTCTTTGTTGCCCTAATCGCTACCTTATTGTTGATTAACATGAACAAAATAATGATTGTAAGAGTATAAGACCTCCAATCCTTGCTTGGGATGGCAACTCTTGTCCTAATCGTAGTGGGTTATATAAGTCCACTATGGCTTTTCTTTCTACCTACCATAACTAGGTGTGGGCGGCAAGTCACTTGGACTCACTCCACTAGCCTCGATTGAGGGTGCAGGTGCGTCCCCCTATCTTCTTTTAGTACCTGAGTGAGGAGCAGGTAGGGAGCGGACGGGGTACCAGCCCACTTGCCTATACAAATCCTAAATTCTCTCTCTTCTCATAAGTGGCGAATCTAGGATTTTGGGGGCGGGCTAATAGACGAATGGTATTAGATAGAAATATGTTTATAGAATAAATGAAAAAAAAGAATCAAACAAAAATCTACACAAATTAGTATTGTCTTACATATAAAAAGTATGCAAAATGTTTCAAAGAATAGAAATTATCTATATATTAACATTTTTATATTAAAAGGTTTTAGCTATTTTTTAATATAAAAACTAAAATAATTTTTACGGACTATTCATCATCCATTTTGTTGTGAAGCCTGATTCTTTCTCATGCTAAACATACAATGAGTACGAAATTGCATTGCCATAACAATGCCACCCAAAATAGACTATCATAAATTTTTATTAAGACTCGTGCAGACTCTAAAAGAACATAGGTGGGACATTAAAGAAAAGAAATCTCAAAATTCCAATAAATAAAGACTATTTTTTAGGTGTAAATATATATTTTCAACGCTCAACATCCTTCAAATTTGCTTTGATTGTATATAAGGGCTAACTATGCTTTCTGATGTCTTTGATATCTATACTTGGGATAAAAGATGCAGTTCAATCTCAATTTTTGTGTTTTTCTTGTAGATGTGCAAACTAAAATACCCTTTATGGCGATTATGTTATTAGCTATGATTTGAATTAAATAAGTGTCATTCTATTGTGTAGCATCGATACCCCTCGTGTTAGGCCCCTTCTTTACGTTTAACCTTTTGTATTGTCATTTGAGCAGGCCCCTTCTTTACGTGTAGCCTTTTGTCTTGTCGCTAAGCCCGCCAACGTTTTGAGATATTTGATTCCCTTTATTTCAGCTTGGGGGTGAGCACTTTAGCTTTACATGTTGCTCATTGAGGTTGCAAAAACATTAGCTCTTGGGGGCGGGGAACTTGCCCTTGGCACATTGCTCTTTGAGGTTGTGTGGTGCTCATAGAGATTGCAAGCACTTTGGTTCCCTTGGTGCCCAACCACAGGCAAGTACTTTTCTTTTGCACGTTGCGAACCCTTTAGCTCTCGGGGGTGGGGACTTGCCATTTGCATGTTGATTGTCGAGGTTGCATGGTGCTGGTTGAGATTGTGAGCACTTTAGTTCCCTTGGTGCCCTCCTATTGGCGATCACTTTAATTCTTGTAGCGCGGGCACTTGTCCTTCACACGTTGCTCACCAAAGTAGCTAGCACTTTAGGTTTTGTGGTTCTCGTCGAGGTTTGAAGCACTTTAACTTACTGGACCTTTATGCTCAGCCGCCAAGGTGGAAAGCAGTTTGGCTGGCGAGCATTTAACCTTCTCTTGTTCTTGCTGAGGTTGCAAGCACTTTACACCTTTGTGATGCCCGTTGAGGTGGCTAGTACTTTGGCTAGCGAGTACTTAACCTTCCATTGGCTTTGCAAAGCTCTCAAGCACTTTACACCCTTGTCGCCTGCAAAGGTTGCAACCACCCTACTTCCCTCCACTTTACACATTGTTTGGTCTGGGCAAACACTTGATCTTTTTAAGTTGCTCGTCAAGTTTACAAGCACTTTAGCCCCCAGGGGTGGGCTCTTTCACTTCTATAGTGCTTGCCTAGGTGGCGAGCACTTTGATCCTTGTGCACACTCGAGGGTGAGCAATTTCACATGTACTCCTTGTGTTTGTTAACGCTTTAGCTCGCTGAGATTCCAAGCACATTGCTCTCCATGTTTGAAAATGCTTTAGCTCATTGCTAGCCAAGGTGGCGAACACTTTAACTCCCCTTGTGCATGCCAATGTGTCAAGCACTTTTGGTCTCTAAGGGCTACCACTTACTCTTTCATGTTGCTCGCTGAGGTGGGAATCACTTGAACTACTATGGTGCACACCGAGGTTCCAAGCACTTGGACCCCCTCCATGCCCGCTCAGGGTTGCGAGCTTTTTGCCCTATCAATGTTCCTGCATGGCGGGTGAGCCCTTTGGCTCCCTTGATGCCTACCGAGGTGGTGAGCACCTCGATTCCCTTTGTGCGTCTCAGGGGTGGGCACTTTCCCTTTACACATTTATTCCCAAGGTGGCGAACATTTTTGCTCCCATGGTACTTACCTAGGTGGCAAGCACTTTGGTTTGCTTTTGCACTTGCTAGGGGGAAAGCACTTCCCCTTCCCATGTTGCTCACGTTAGTGGCAAGCTTGATACTCCTTCATGGTGATCCCCTCTATTGCAAACATTTTGCTTCCAGTGGTGTTCTTCTCGTGGTTTGAGCAATTTCTGCATCCACATTCCCCGCCAAGGGCCACATGTTCCCTTCCTATGGTGCTCCCCAAGTTGCCGTTTTATCTTTTCACCTTTTGTGTGCCAGTTGTGTCTCGGTTCACGCTATTTCTTCTTCCCAACGCACTGAGGCTATCATTTTGCTCAGATTTGAGGCTCTCATTTCACTCAAACCCATTCAACGTCCCAAACACTTAGTCCCTTTGATTTGTCCCATTTCCCCTCTAATGCCATCGTCTATGTTATAGCTCAAGCCTAGAAATGGCCATTCTACTAGCCTTCATGCCAACATTTCATCCTTCTTCTCTCTTGCCCCTCGCCGAACCCTAGCTCTGAAGTGTTCTTATTTTGATCTGTCATCTTTCATGTGTCAGTTGCATCTTGGTTGGAATGTGATTATTTTGGTCTTTTGATCTTTTGGGTGTCAGTTGTGTCTCAGTTGGTATGGTTGCTTCTTCCCAATGAATTGTTCTTATCAAAATTTTGAATTTCGTTTTGGTGGTTGTTGTGTTTGAGGTACTGGAATAGAATATTTTGATACCGGGATGTTTCAATGTACCGAAGTTGGATTTCCTAGATACTGACTCTAACAGAGTCAATGCTCAACTGTTAGGGACCTCCTTCTTCCTTCAAGTACATAAAAGAGAAACAAACAAGAACTAAAAACGAGAAACCAAGAAATCCGAGATCAAAAATCTTGTATGGAAAACTCTAGATTTTATTCTAGGCAAAATCCTCCCTCCACTGTAATTCTTCTACAAGTATTTCGATAGCATTTTCTTCTTCCTTCCACTATTTATACTCTACATATACACAACACACCATATTATAACTAACATTCAAATTATACAAAACACCCCATTCCATTTATTCACAACACAGTCCTAAAACGTCCCCTAATACAAAACGCCCCTTCTCATTTTGTACATAAAACGACTCACTTCATTAACCACATGCACCATTTGAACTCACCATCAACCTCCCTTCCTGCCTACATAACATCAACCCTAACTATTGTCAACAGAGTGGCTAGACCACTTCGGATAGTTGGACCAACCTCCCGACCTAGGGAGCGGCGTTCCAAGGGTGGCCAGCCACACCATGGCCATTAAGATGAGGCCAAGCCACCCCACTATGGCCACAAGAGTTGCCTGGGCCGCCCGCACTTTCCAAGCTAGACGGACCACACGAAAATATCATTACACGGATGATCCAGCCACCTCTTAGCCACCATTTTTTTTTTTTTATAGTTTTTTATACATCTAATTTTTTAGGTTTTAAAATATAAGTTGGGAGGCTTTCTTAGAAAAAAGAATTTAACTGGAATATTTTGATGTAATTCTCACCAAAACATAATATGTTTGTTACCAAACCAAGAAAAAAAAAAAGATAATATCAATTAAAGATATTCTTATTCCCTTAAGAATAGATATACCTATTCCGCAAACCAAATGTACCTAATTCTAAGTTGAAAACCAAAGCAACAGTTCACACAGTTTAAAAAACAATGGACTGGCGCACGATGGCAGTAACTTTTGACAAGCACAACTCGGACGTCTGGTGGCATCCGGCTGTTTTGTATGCCACTGTCATTTAGTACCAACAATGTTTCTGAGCTTGCTGTTATGCCACCGTCATGAGGATTAATAACCTTACCCCAATGTTATTGATGAGAACTACTTCCAATTTTTATCATGTAAATTCCAGGTGCTTTCCAAGGACATTACAGAAATTGTCAACGTGGTTATTGGGTATTAGTATAAAACTATACATTGCATCATGGTTTCTCTTACAAGCAATGCAGCCTAAACTGACGATTGAAGTCCAATGATACCTGACCAAAATTTGATTAAAAAAATGTCAGGCTTCTGTATGAATGAGGGATGGAAAAAGAGTTAAATCGAAAAGGTTCAATAGGAACTGCCGCCAGAAGGTTTCACGACTGCATTCCCTACCTTACCCAACCGAGTAGGCTAGTTTTGCTGACCAGTTAGAAATTGCTGGCAAATGCATAAAGCTAAAGAACAGAAATTACCACATCCAACTCTTGCACCTGCATTCCCGGTAGACTTGCTAAGTTCATGTCCACCTGTTGCATTAGCCTGTATAATTAGCTCAATTTCCAAGAGGAATGTGATGATATACATGTAAACATAAAGACAGTTACGGCTGTGTTAAGGATAAAACCAAACATGGAACTTAGAAATATTTTAGTAATCCTGGATGGCCATGTGCGAGCATATATCTCATAATTCTTGCATTTACCAACGAGAAACAATGCCCACTTTGAGCATGCTTCCAAAAACAATCTTGCAGATAAAAACTTTCTACAACAGAGGTCCAGGCCACCAAAAGGTCTAGGCATCCTCAAAATAACATCATCCCTTTACTTCATGCATATATAGGAAAGACCAATAAAGGTTCTTCACGCAATACCAGAAACTATCCTTAATTCCTACCTCATAATAGAGATCCAAATCCTAAGTCCCATTCTAGGCATTTCTGGCTCACTCATATTTTTTCCATGTAAAATTATCACCTGCACAAAATTCTGTTATGTAATTTCTAGAGAATCTTGGTGAAGTGGCAGAGTTTTTGTAATTGTTTTTTTTTTTTTTTTTAGTAAAGAGTTTTTGTAATTAGTTATTGCATTTAAAGTTCTCACCATATTTCTCGCTTGCCCGACCTTCCAGAGGCATGATTCCTTAAGGCAGGTGTACCAGACAATCCAAACTTGCATGTGATGTTAAGGATGTAAATGCTTCTAAAGTAGAATATGATGGTATACAAAAACTGGCGCTGTTGGTCTAAGTTAAGCTTCTGTTCTAACCAGTTGAATGTAAAAGGATATTCAATGAAAAATCCTCAGCAAAAAGGTTTCACTTCTTTTCTCCTACTATGAAACATGGAAGTACAAAGAATCTCCTTGGGTTCCAACACATCAAACACGGTTAATTTGAACAAACATGGTTTCTATTTTTAGAAAGTCCTTCATAAATAGGGTATTGAAGTTCAAACAAAGGTCTCAAGGTCGAGGTTATGAAATTAGGGAACTAAAATGTCTGCGGCTAGTTTTGCACTCGGAGAGTATTGAATAGATGAACATTTGGGAGTTATGATTGACACTTAAAATGCCCCAAGGTTGGGGGAATTTTTCATATTTTCACAATTTTTAATAAAGAATAACGAAATTGGGACATAGAAATCACCTTTTTTTATTGGCACCAAATATACTAATCCCAGAGGTACACATGCTCTCAGCAAGGAGTTTCCTACAAGTACACCTCGTGTAATTCAAGGGAAACTCCCCTAGTCCAATAGCCCGTAGAAATTGTTTGTGCTCAAGGGTTCAAAGCTTAGACCTAGAGGGAGCATACTAGAAAGACCAAGGCCCTTACCACTTAAGCCTACCCCTAAGGGTTTTTGTGAATGGTATTTAAGAGAACTTTTCAAACTTTGTAAATTTATGAGGAAATCATCGTAAAACTCTAATCATGGGAAGAAGTTGAAAAAATATGTGGGCTATTATTAATGAGGTGGCTGGCCCTAACATGTGGACTAAAGGGATTGGGTTAGGGCCCAATGGGTGGGCTACCATGTATGGATTTCAAGCGTCTTTAAATGGGCCAATGGGCGACCTAAGATGTAGACTGAAGGAATTGAGCTATTATTTTTAAACCCTAGAGCTCATTTTTTAAATGGGTTCATCCTCATGACAGTTTAAGGAGATGCTTGGGAAATGAGATGAGATGAGAATTTGTAAATAGTAATACGATGGTTTGTGAATAGTAGTGAGATAGTTTGACTTAAGTATTTATTGGATTTTAGGAAAGAAGAGAGAAAAAGTTGAATAAAAAATAGTATGAAGTTAAAATATTGTTAGAATATAGTTTTTTAATATTATTTTTATTTTAGGATTTGAAAAAGTTCATTTTCTTTTATTTTTTGTTTGAAAGTTTGGAAAAGTTGTAATGATTAGTTTGAAAAAGTTGTAATAATTAGTTTGAAAGTGTTGGTGTTTGAAATTTGAATAATGTTTGGGAAGGAAATGAGACGGGATGAGATGAGATGAAATGAGATAAGATGAAAATTGTTTCCAAACATCTCCTAAATTTTAAGGAGTCTTAAAAAAAGGATATGCAACATCCTATCCCTAACAGGAAATGGGTGCAATTCATCTGCACTATAATGTAGAAGTACTAGTTGAACTTAGAGCTCAATGTTATCACTTAGAGATCTGACTTTGCAGCACTCTATGTGGGACTTCATCAAAAAACTATCAGAAATACGAAAAACCATCATAAATATTTTCGCACATTTCACTTCTTAATATTGTTTATGGCAAAATATCACTTCTTAATTACCTATATTGAGATCAATTTTACAATTAATACGTAGGGGTCACTGGCTTTGGTAACTAAATTTCAAATACACTGAATTTCATGTGTGATTCAAATCAAAAGTTCTAGGTCTACAGGAATCCCTAAACTGTGGGCCTGATCTTCCTAGAATTGATTAAGCATTGACTAATCTAGAAATATTGTCAGCATAGTTAAAGATTCAGAATTCGAACACTATTCATTTTATTTTTTCTTTCAGTCACTATTCAAAAATAAACAGTCAAGATGGGTTGAAAATAATGATTTTAATTGCCTCGTTTTACATATATTAAACGTATAAAAAGCATTATGTATGTTAAACCATCGTGAAGGGCACTCCAATTGGCTTCTTTAATATTTCCCGTGGATTGAGACAGGGTGACCCACTATCTCCTTACCATTTGTTGTGGTCAAGGAAGCTTTGAGTAGAATGTTGTTTGTTGCCAAAAAAAAAATTTGTCTGCTTTGTTTAGGGGGTGCATTTATGACAGGCTTTTTGGTGGGGGACACTCATAGGGGCATTCTTAACATTTTTCATTTGTTATTTGAGGATGACACAATAATATTTTGTGATGCAGATCGAAATCAAACCCAGTAATTAGGGGCACTCCTTCTCTACTTTGAAGCAGTTTCTGGAATGTTAGAATTGGTCCGAGGGTAATGTCAACAATGTGCGGAGTTTGTCTAGTGCTTTGGGATGTAATGTATGTTCTCTAACCATGAAATACCTTGGTCGACCCCTGGTTGATCCTTTCAAAGCTAAGGCAATTTGGGATGATGTGCTTGAGAAGGTTGAGCATAGATTGGCAAGATGGAAGAGACTATACTTATCAAATGGTGGTCACACCACATTAATTAAGAATGCCCTTTCAAATTTACCCACTTATTTCCTTTCCTTGTTTCCTCCTCCGGTTGGGGTGGCGAATCGCATTGAGAAGCTTCAATGTGATTTCCCTTAGAGTGGACTAGGTGAAGACTTTAAAGTTCACCTAACTAATTGGGAAAAGGTGTGCACGCCAATTTTCAGTGGAGGTTTGGAGGTTCAAAATTAGAGGGCATTCAATTAGAAATTCCCGGGGAAATGGCTATGGCATTATCAACATGAGAGAGAAGCATTGTGGAAGGTGGTGATTGACTCTAAATATGGTAGTGCTTGGGGAGGATGGTGCTCTATGGAGGGGGAAGGAGCTTATGGAGTGGGGCTGTGGAAAAACATTAGAAGGGGCTGGGGGCATTTTCGTGGCATACTAGATTTGTGGTGGGGGATGGCTCCAAGATTAAATTCTGGCATTTGTTGAAGAGATAGAGCTCTGAAAGACTCCTTCCCTATGGTTTATAGGCTTGCACATGGACAAGAGGCATCGGTGCAGGAATTATTGGAGATCTCAGGCGATACTCTTCAATGGAATGTCTCCTTCCTCAAAGCGGCCCATGGTTGGGAAGTGGGCACTTTTTCAGAGTTTTTCAACATGTTGTATTCCATGGAGGTATGAAGCCAAGAGGCAGATCAGATGCTGTGGACTCCTTCTCGGAAAGGGAAATTTTCTGTAAGCCCTTACTATAATGGGACCACCTTTCAAGAAAGCATCTCTTTCCCTAGGAGGAGCATTTGGAGTAGTAAGGCACCGTTGAAGATTGCCTTCTTTGTATGGACAACTTCCTTGGGGAAAATCTTGACCATGGGCAACCTACATAAATGCCAATTTGTTGCTGTAGAATGGTGCTATATGTGCAAGAAAAGTGGTGAAATAGTTGACCATTTACTACCTCGTTTTGAGGTTGCAAGGGCCTTATGGGACAACCTGTCCAACATAATAGGGCTAGCATGGGTGATGCCAGGGAAGGTGGTTGATCAGCTTGCCAGCTGGAGAATTCTATATGGTGTTCTGCAAATTGCAGTTATTTGGAATATGGTCCCCATTTGCCCTATGTGGAGTATCTGGAGGGGAAATGACAGAAGCTTCAAATATAAAGAGCATTCAATGGAGGAAATCAGGTCTCTTTTTTTTTCTTAAATATGTTATTTCTTTGGATAATAGCTATAGATTTCAATGGGCTCAACGTTTGGGAATTCCTTGTATCTATTCGTTCTTAGCTCTAGCTAGGTGCATACTCTTGTATACATTCTGTGTACTAAGGCTTTGCCTAGTCTTTTATTCTCATCAATCAAATTTCTTACAAATAAAAAAAAGCTATTAAGGTAGTTGCGAGTGTTAAATCTCATATCGGCTACTTACTAGATAAAAATGGGTTTTATAAGCTTACCAGGTGAAATTAGGTTTTATAGGTGATTCTAGGAACGTTTCAAAACATAGACCAACTTTTTGGGGTTATTGGACAGATGTGGCCAGCACTTTCCTTAGCTCGTTACATATGTTATTAGAGCCACCTAGTAAGACAAACCATGTAATATAAAAGTACTGTACGATATGACCCTAACAAAGACATTAAGAATTTATTGAAAGCATGTTGGTTCATACTGGGAAAAGGAATAACACACATAAAGTGGGTTAAATGAAATAGACTTTTACAAGTGACTATAGAGAAGCTTATATTGACTAGTCTTCTTGGGGCAGTGCAATTACGGGAAAGCTTTCCCTTTATAGTTATGCCATATGTGTAAGTGCTTAGAAATTAAACCAAAAAAAGAACTGAGCTTTTCTAGCCCACATAAATGCCCAATAGCTTCCATTTCTTTAACAAAGTGTCAAACCTCAATATGCTTATTCCTCTATTGAGTCAAGATGATGAACATCCATGAGAAATTGGAGTTCAATAATACACTTCAGGTGAAAAGAAAAAACAAAAGTTAGATTTTTGTATAATTTCCTATAAAAAAAAAAAAAAGTTTTTGTAATCATAATCATCCTCAATACGAAGATTTAAATTGATTTGACCAACCAAACACCAATTAGTAAGGTCAAATTAGCCAATTTCTTTTGTGTGGGAGACAAAAGCTTGTAAGGTTGAGTAAACAGAATTAGAAGGGGAAAATTAAACTTTTCCCCCCCAAGGCACAAGGCAAAAAAAAACTCTTACATTGTGTACTTTTTAGAGAAGAAAAATCATGAAATGACTTGGATCTATGGAATTTGAGTACAAGATCACATGCAAGGAGTTCTACCCTCATCGTGCAAGTCACAAATTCAACCACCTGGGTGTACACAGGTAATGTGAACTTGGTAGCTAACATGATCTCAGAGCTTGGTTTAACCAAAGGGTCTTTAGTTAGAATCCTGGAAACCCCCCAGTTAGTGCCTTCTTCCGTTCTTCCCATGCAAGGCCCACATACTAATATTCAGAGGGATTGCACACAGAAGGGGGCCATAATGTGAGCTTGATATTTAATGTTGGCCTACTTCCTTGTAGCTTGAACTTCTATGAATGACAGTGTCTAACAGATACTTCGACCATCTAAGTATATATCTCTATGTCCCATAAACATTGTCTAAATGACTTTAATAATCTTACCTCTACCAAGATCATCAGGATCAGCGTGCACAACAACTGCCCTCCCAAGTATGGAATGAGGACCACTGAGCAGAATCTACAGATGGTTATGGCAAGAGAGGGAAAATTAAAGATATGAGACAAAAATTCAGGTGAATTAAAACCCGCAATGACACCGTGGAAGCATAAAACGTAAAACAACTTGAGGGCAGTTTCCAAGAACAAAAATCCATCCATTGGGACTAACAAGAAATCATAAGTACCAGTCAGAAGAAACTAATTGGAACGAGAAAAATACAACGAAATAAAAAGGAAAACGTAACAACTATAGAACTGACGTCTGGAACTGGATATTACAACCTAAATTGATTACCTGATCATCCTTGATGGAAATTTCAGCTACTCCTGAAGAGTGGAAATTATGGTATAGATGAGAAGTTATCTCATTACCTCTATAATACAAATTACACACTGCAAAAGACATAAACTGCACATACCATCTGGGCCTGCAACAATGTTACCCAAATCACCAGCGTGACGCTCTTTATCTATGGGAGATCCATGATACTTCTTCAGTGGGTTGAAATGAGGACCTAAAATTCAGATAAATTTGAAACATAGCATCCATCCCACAAATTAAACAGTACCCACAATCGTAAAGAACATAATATTGCACGAAAGATGAAGGTTCAAGACAAAATGTATAGACAGAAACACAGAGGGTGCCAGAGAAGATTGCCAGTGGAGTTGCAGCCATTGGTTGTATCGCCAAGAGCGTGAATATGGAAGCCGTGAAGGCCAGGTGAGAGTCCGGTAATCCTCCCCTTCACATGGGTTGAGCCTGTGACATACAAGAAAAATCAGTACTAGAACACAAATTCAACTGTCCCATGAAGCGGACAGAGAGAGAGAGACCGCAGGGGTTCTGGACGAAATGGAGAGAGCCTCTAATGTTGTTGTCCCCGGAGATGAGAACCACAGCTTTCACAGTACTCATTCTTGCGCTATGTCGTGTGTGACTGTGCGGGGAGCTTGGGCTCGTAAATACTTCGAGTGCATTCTCCCTACGCCTTCCAAATTTTGGATAAATTTTAAAAAATAAGTAAATTTCTATCTTACCATCCCCATTTTCAAAACTGTCTCATGGTGGTTATACAAATATTTTTAAAATTTCTCATTTTTTTTAAATCAAACCAAACACCTTTATATTTAAAAATAGTTCTCTATCAACTTCTCAATTCATTAAATCATTATCATCTTATCTAAGCACAATAATCAATCTAATTTTTTAACAACTCCAAAATTAAAGTACTATTAAAAAAATTATATCCATTCCCCCCATGTGACAGCCCTAAAATCTCGCTTGGGACTTAACAGAGCTTTAAGCATTGGGACATGCAACACAAAGTTATATATCTTCATTTATGAACGTCAAAGATGCAATGCAATTAGCATGCATCTAACAGTATGCAATCTTTGCAACAGATAATTTTTTTCTTTGAACAATACTATGAACCGAAAGTAATATCTATCGCAAAACATAAACATACTTTATAAATTCTCATGGTAATTGATATCCAAAAGTTTACAACACTTATCCAATATGTCTGTAACCACACAAATATTGGAGATAACTCTCCAGGAATACATTTTGAAAATAAAACAATTCTACTAAATTGTTGAGTTGTTCAAGTAACTCGCCTATGCTCTCAAAAATCGAGTCCAGAAGGCGGATAACTATAGTTACCAGTTCTTCGTTGTCTCTCTGTGGACTAGTCAGCCTTGTCCAGTCCTCTGAGTGCGGGTTTTCAATATCCTGACATATCATCTACCATTCCGAGGGGAATAGTATTACTCTAGATAGTACCATGTAGCACCAGGTTCAGTCAATTGTCAAATCACTGTGTGAATTGTCCAAAATCAATCTCAATGAATTTTAGTAGACATTTGGCAAGATCTTAGTCATACTTGATTAATAGTGTAAACACTTAGCACAGAGGAATTATAAGATGGAAATGTGAATGAATGAATGGAAAGAAAATCAACCATTGTGATCATGCCACCTAAGCTATGACACTCCCAACCTCCACTTGGGATGGAACTAAAACTAGGAGCGTCGAGATATGCAACATATGGTTATATACCCCCATTCATGATAGTTAATATACAACACATGGTTTTGCCCCTAGTTTTGGTTGACAAAACCTCCATCAAAGATTCATCCTCACATCCTCCATCAACCCTCTAATTATAACTCATCCATGCCAGACCCTTCACATTTTGGTCACTTTTATTTCACTTGAAGAGAACTTGAGTTGGAGTTTTTTTACAGTGTTTTTGGTAGATCTTGCTTGGATTTGTTCAAACTCATTATTAAGTCAATTCTCACAAATTTTCCTTCATATGAGTTGTTCCACTTCGAGTCTAGTTTCCATTGATGTATTTTATATGATTTTTTCGTGCAGTATTGATTGGTGAAAAGTGAGTTTCAAAACATAGAGGTCATATTGGGCAATAGTTTGGATGATGTTGTGAAATCTTGATATCTTGATAAACTTTTTGTTAAAGTTAGGTTCAAACTTTGATATGATGAAATGCTAACACATTTTTATAGATGTCATCAGTTAATCCAAAGCATGTTAGAGTTTTTATTTAAGAGGTATACATATTTTCTTTGGTGATGAAATTGGAACACACAAAATAGTTTCTATTTTGAAGTTATGATGATAGCTGGTTCTTAAAATTTAGTCCAATGGCTATGAAATTCTTATATTATGTTCTTTAACACATTCATTTAGATGTTAAGAGTCTTGTTTTAAAGAGATTTGGGTTAGATAATTGTTGGAAGCATGTTTTACATGAAAAGCTTTGACTATGGTTCAATATTGAGGCTTTATTTGCTTGATGTTTTTATGAGAATTTTTTCCATGTGATTTTAGGCTTAATGCTAGGATTATGTTTAGGACTTGACTATGAAGTATATAGTTTTAGTTATTGAAGGTTTACTTACATGAAAGTTAATGATTTAGTATGTTTGATCTAAGTCAAGAACATGTATTACTCAGTTTAGACTTAATAAACATGTAGATTTGTTTGATGTTGCGGTCTTTTCCAAGATTGATCTCAGGTCTAGGTATTATCAACTAAGGATTAAGGAAGTCAATGTATCTAAAAGGGCTTTTTGGACTAGGTACAGTCACTACGAGTTTACCGTAATGCCTTTAGGTTGGCAAACGCCCCAGCAACCTTTATGGATCTTAAATAGGGTATTCCGACCATTCTTGAACTTATTTGTAGTAGTATTCATAGATGATATCTTGATATATTTCTGAAATACTGATAAGCATGGAGATCATCTAAGGATAGTGTTAAGGACTCTTCAAGATCATCAATTGTATGCCAAACTTAACATGTGTGAATTTTGGTTGGAGGAAGTAAGCTTCTAGGCCATGTAGTTTTCAGGGAAGGAATTATGGTGGACGCCAGTAAGGTAGAGGTGGTAATGGATTGGAAATGAATCACCTCGGTACAGGAGATTAGGAGTTTCTTGGGGTTAGTTAGTTACTATCATAGATTCATGGAGGGGATTTCTAAGTTGTCAAGCCCCCTACGACGTTAGCTAGAAAGAACGTAAAGTTCGTCTGAACTAATCGGTGTGAGCGAAGCTTTGAGGAACTAAAGAGACAATTGACCACAACTCCCATTTTAGCACTGCCATAACCGAACAAGCCATTCGTAATATTTAGTGACGCATCAAGTATGGCCTAAGTTGTGTTATAATGCAAGAAGGCAAGGTGATCGCCCATGCATCCAGGCAATTGAAAGAACACGAGAAGAACTACCCCACCTATGACATGGAATTAGTGGCAGTAGTGTTTGCCCTGAAGATATGGAGACATTACCTGTATGGGGAAGAATGTGAGGTGTACATAGACCATGAGAGCTTAAAGCACTTGTTTACTCAAAGGACCTCAACATGAGACAATGGAGGTGATTGGATACCATTAGAGATTATCAATGCAAGATCAAGTACAACCCGGGTAAGGCTAACTTAGTCGCCCATGCCCAAAGCCGTAAGTTGAAGATCAAGGACAAGCAAGAGACCTTAATGGTGGTTCGATGTTAGAGGACATGAGGCTCTTACTAGTGAAAGACAAGTCACCAAAGGAGTTTCTCACCACTTTACAGCAGTTGAGAATAAATGAGTTTAAAGAGTTGTGAGAGTAGTAGAAGAAGGATCGGAAGTTTTTGGAGATCCGATAGAGAATTAGCAAAGGTGAAGGACCTGCCCATTTTAGTTTCAGTGAAGATGGGATCTTGTTGTTCGAAGGATGGAAAGCGATCCCAGATAACCTAGAAGTTACATGAGAGATTTTGGCAGAAGCTCATGCTTCTCCATATGCCTTGCACTCGAGCAGAATGAAGGTGTATCGAGATCTCAAGAAGTGATATTAGTGGGAAGGAATGAAGAAGGACATAACTCAATTTATCGAAATATGTGATACGTGTAGAAGGGTAAAGGCGGAGCATCAATGTGACATCCCTAAATTTCGCTTGGGATTTGGCAAACTCTAAAGCATCGGGACATGCAACACAATGTTATCTACCCCATTCATGACAAATAAAGTTACAATGCATCTAACATACATCTAACAATATGCAATATTCGTAGCCCATAATTTTTTTTCTTTGAGCAACCTATGTACCAGATAAGATATATCCCAAACATGCAAACATATTTCATAATATTAAAATAACAAATATTGAAAAGTTATAGTGTATGTCCAAAAGATTTGTAACATTGTGAGTATTGGAGACAGTGCTTTTTAAGTACACGTAAAGACTAATATAACTACTAGGCTAATCCATCGAGTAACTTATGCAACTTGGCCAATGAAGCCAAAATACTATCTACAAAATGGAGCATAGAAACGATGAGCTCCGCATCGTTGCGCTACTGCCTAGTCGATCTCCTCCAGTCAACTCTTTGTCGCATTTCCTAATTTTGGCACATGATCTACCATTCTGGAAGGAATGATAGTTGAGACTACTAAGTGAGATTTGATTACAAATCTTAACAAGTTAACAATTAAATTAACTAGTAGTATACAAATGCATGCATGACAATAAAACCATGAATGCTGACGTGAACATGAGTGAATGTGACGTGACTTGGTAATTAACAAGGCATGAACTGTAACTAACGTAAACTAAATTGACAAGAACTGCTGACTTGAATAAACAAGACAAGAACTCAAATTGTACTGAGCTTGAAACAAACATGACATGAATTGAAACTAAACTAAACTAAACTTTAAATAAACATGAACTTGAAATCTTGTTCCCATAATAACTAATTAATTAAACATGAATTGTGGATGCTACACAAGTCCCCTTGAGCCGTATACTCCTATCGATACCACATCACATCACAGGTATCTGCATCAACTATGAATACGTTAACATATGCATCACACCTTGGGTATCTACACTTGCTGGCAGTACATAATGTACACATCCTATGACAAGTATCTGCACCTAACGAATGTGTATAACATGAAATTGAATTGTGGTTTGGCACCATCAGCATTAGTGCCTGACTTCCCTCCGGTGACTAGTTACTTAGGCTCCAATCAAAGCCTGTTGACGGTACTTTGTCAACTTAGAAAATTTCACACTCGTTTAAACGCTCTAACGAGAACAATGGGGTTCCACAAGGATATTGCCCCCATCTTAACACTTGGGATCATGATAAACATAAAAGACTCAACTAATTGAAAAAATACTGTTTTTCATGACGAACTCCATACTCGTGACATTACGTGGCGTAAAATGAAATGACATGACACGACATGACATGAAAGGAAATGATGTGTAATGACGTGTCATGAAATGAAATGACATGACATGACATGACATGTAAGCATGACTAGCAACATGACATAACATGGCATTAAACAGTTAAACATGGCATGACATAATATAACATGTTGGTAGTGGGTAAATTCCATAACCAAGTAATGTCCACAAGGGTGGGGAAGTTATTTGTTAACTCTCCATCACTATCACAATTCTAGGGAAGTTATTTAACTTCCACAAATTTAGGGAAGTTAATTAACTTCCAAGAGTGAAGACTCTTTAAATAAGAGTATGTACATTAAATGTGGTGTGTGAAAAAGTCCTTAAAAAAAAAAAACAAACTCTCTTTTCTCTCTCTCTCTTCATTTTCCTAGAGAAACCATCTAGATTTCTTGATCTTGAAGCGTGAAATTTTCTAGGAGACTCTAGTAGCCTCCTAAACGACGTAGAAGTGGAAACAACAAAGTGACGTGGGCTGTAAGACGAGTAAAGATTCGACCTTATGAGAATTTCACTCATTAGATAATTTGATTTAACCTTATTTAACATTCGTATGAGAGCCTATATTGCTTGTTTCCACACATGTGAATAAGATTACATGTTGTTTGATGCTTTGAAATGAGTTCAAAAGTATGTAATTGATGATATGCCATAGTCATTTGTGTTTCAGATTTTTCATTAGAGGCTACGGTATGACATGTTATGACATGTTTAAGTTTGAATTATTTACATCCAAATGATCCATATAATGTCAGAAACATCTCCCTTAAATTTGGTGAAGTTTCGTTGCATATAAAAGAAGAAATTTGAAACCCTAGTTTAACAAGTTCTTGTTGTGGAGGAGGTGATGTAGACTCTCTCATGTTGCGGCCATGACTTTGAGTGATTTTAACCAACCAAATCTTATTTTTGGATAATAATATTTATATGGTTGGAAACCTGGATTCATTAGCTTTAATTTTATATATCATATGCTTAATTTTGAATTCGTATGAGTAAGTTATGATTAGGGCTGCACACGGTCCGGTTCGGTCCGGCGATGGACTGAAGATTTTCGGTCCATCAATTGGACCGGATCGGACCGGACCGAACACCCAAGGGAACCGGACCGGTAGCTTTCGGTCCGATCCAGCCCATTCAGTCCAGCCACTTTTTTTTTTTTTAAATCAATTAATAAAAAAAATTATTTACAATACTAAATTAAACTAAGTGATTTATTAATGTGGATTATGTAACAAACTCAATAAAAATATATTTTATATGGTCAATGATAATAAATTAGATAAAAATTACATTATTGATGATGTTAATTATTACTTTATTACTAACTTAAAGTATGTTAATGCATAATGAGCCATATACAACTTTTAACATTTTTTATATGAAGCAATAAGTATGAATAATTTAATTATC
>QEOT01008029.1:404584-434646 GCA_003123785.1 Pterocarya stenoptera
ATATTAGTATAAGTATAATTGTATAAGTATAACTATAATCTATAGTTCATAGTTATAACTATACTAAATCATTATAACTTATACTAATATATAATATAGTTATAATAAATCATTATAATATGGTATAACTAAACTAATATAACTATTAGTATAACTATATAATAGTATTAGTATAAAGTATTAGACTATTAGTAATATAGTATAGGCTATAGCTATATATTAGAGTAATATTAGTATAAGTATAATTGTATAAGTATAACTATAATCTATAGTTAATAGTTATAACTATACTAAATCATTATAACTTATACTAATATATAATATAGTTATAATAAATCACTATAATATAGTATAACTAAACTAATATAATAACTAATATAACCATTAGTATAACTATATAAATATATAATAGTATTAATAGTCTATACTTAATTATAATATACTAAAATTATATATAAAAAATTATAAAAAAAATATATTGAAATATATTCGGTCTGGTCCGGTCCGAAAAACAGTGATGGACCGTGGACTGGACTGAATTCATTCGGTCCAAAATGACTGATCCGGTCCGGTTTTCTCGGTTCGGACCGATCGATGCTCACCCCTAGTTATGATCAATTGAAAGTAGGTGCTCGAAATTTGAAAAAATCATAATTTTGAGTTGAGGAAGAAGATGATGAACAATGTTTTTGACCCAATCCCACTCTCGGTAAAAGAGAGTGTAGTCCACCCTTCCATTTGGCTCCATTATTATCACTTTACCGATATACATACACATTAAGATGACTGAACTTTGAGTTTAGAAGTTTGAAAACACTATGAGCAGAGGAGATGATGTACACTCTCCGTCGCGGCAAGTGAAGCAGAGGCAAGATAGCCTCTAGAGCAAAAACAAAGCCCACATGCGTGCGGCGGCTTTTGTCGCCATTGTTTTGACATGTGTGGCACGTGTAATCATGTGTTGGTGTCTAGAATTTATTCATATTTTTTTGTGGAAACAGAGAACCGGAAAAATTTTTTTTTAATTAAAAAAATAATTAAAAAAAACTTTGTCATACTTCCTTAAGTCCAATTTTTGGGTATTATATAATATTTATATAGATTAGTTGTGGATGCATCCATTGAATCATTATTAAATGCATGTCCATATTGAATATGTCCCTAAATTTGATGACCTGTTGAACCTTTCTCATTAGTTGAGAATATGGATTCTCTATCCATTAAACCATCATGCATACCAGTATGATTGATTTGATTTTTTTTATTTTTTTTTATATATAAAAATGGATAGAGTTGATATTAGTAATTTGTTGGGCTCATGTATAATATATGTATGTATTTTTATGTGAATGGATAAGGTGTAACTTATAAGCATATCGATGTCGTGGCATCCCTATTTATTTCTTGTTTTCCTAGAAGATTTGTAGTAGGATTTACTTTGAAAATGTAATATTATGAATGTAATTTTATTATTGAGGCCATGTAAAGGAATGTGTTTCACGTCTATTGATATACTTTAAGGTCACCTTAACATGATGCACCAAATTACCAATAGGCTTTGGGTGGAGCCTATATGCTCTATGTTTAGCGCAATAATTGTTGATTTTTCATATTTGATGAATGAATTATATGTGCATGATTATTTAGGATTTTAAAAACAAACCTCCATAAATTTTATTCAAAATTAATTAGTTATGGTATTTGGACTTATATAGTGGGAGATGATTATTAACTTTTTGCGAAATTTTCGATCTCACTATATAGGAAGGAATTCCATGGTCTAGTTAGATTTTGGAATAAAATTAAATGTATGCTAATGTTAATCTCGCATAATAAATGTAGTGATAATGACCACTAAGAAAGTAGTTGCTAACCTTACCAAATGAGAGAAACTGGATGGGATCAACTATGATATGTGGTATAGAAAAATTCAATATCTGCTTAATGAACAAGAGGCCCTTGAAAATCTATCTTACCTTATGTATGATACAACCTGAAGAAGGGAATACTTCCCAACATTGTCGTGATATGGAAGCCTATTAGACTTGAGCAAAGAAAGATCAGTGCGTGCTTTACCATACTTAGCAGCATGCACAATGATCTTATTGGAGAGTTTGAGAGTTGCCCAAGATATGTGGAAACAACTGAAAATTGTCTATAGGGGGACATTAGCTACTAAGCTTCGTGCTCTTATTTTGAGGTTTGAGCAGTATGTTATGGACCCTAAACATGCCATAACTAAGCATTTGAGGTCGATGTCTGCCTTGATTCGTAATCTAAAGGCTGCTGGCAATAATCTCACCGATGAACAACAAATTACCGCTATGATTCGATCTTTGCCCGAGTCAACATGGGGACAAATGAAAATTGTTTTGACACACAGTAATAATATTAAGACTTTTACCGATATATCTCGCCATTTGGAGCTAGAGGCGGAGCACATAGACATGCATCTTAATACTCTTCTTGTTGCCCAAGCTGGAAAGCTCAAGGCATTCAGGTATAAGCGCAAGCAACATGGGAGATTTGTTGGAGCGGCAAATAGTCTTGAGCTAAGGAATGAAAAATTAGTAAAGCACCGTAGAGGCAAGCATATTGGCAAGGATAAGTCCAAATTGAAGTGCTATAATTGTGAAAAAGTGGGACACTTGGCTCGTGAGTGCACTGAGGCAAAGAATGTATCCATTAAACACAACTCTTTTATTACTTATGTTTGTTCACATATTTTTGTTGCTCACTCAATCCCCTAATGGATTGTAGACACAAGAGCAGCCAACATGTAGCTTGAGATCGAGTTAGGTTCATAGATTATAAAAGAATACCAGTTGGCAGAGATAGTACGTTATATTGGGTAACGGAACTCGGGAGAAAATGCTTGGAGTTGGCACCTACCAACTCAAGATGTGTCTTGGGCACTTGTTACTTGTTCATGATGTGCTATATTCACCTGGTGTTCAATATAATCTATTTTTAGTTATTTCTATGTTGAAACTTGGTTTTACTTTTCACTTTAATAGCCCTCAGCTGGACTTTTATTTGGATGGAGTTTTGTATGTACTTAGTTTCCTTTCGAATGGTTTCTTTTTGTTGGATTTAGATAATTTCTTATTTTATTTTATGACATCAAATGATGAAGATGTTTTTAATTCATTGAATGACATGCTAGAGTAGGCCACATAGGAAAAGATAAAATGGCTAGACTAGTTAGAAAAGGTCTATTGGGATCTCTTGCTAGTGTTAGCCTACATGTGTGTGAGCCTTGTTTATCTGGTAAGGCTTGTAGGAAACCTTTTGGAAAGGCTCCTAAGGCATTTTATCATTTAAAGCTAGTCCATTTTGATATTTGTGGACCTATGAACGTGAAGGCATGCCATGACATCTCTTATTTTCTCACCTTCATAGACGACTACTTACATTTCAATCATGTCTATCTGATCTCCCATCGCTTTGAAGCATTAGACTGCTTCAAGCACTTTGTGGCTATGGTTGAGAATCAGAAAGAAAGGAATTTAAAAATTCTATGAACTGATCGTGGTTGAGAGTACTTGTCTAAAGAGTTTCAAGGACTATGTGAGCAAAAAGGGATACGTAGGCAATTGACGATTCCTGGCACACCACAATAAAATGGTATTGCTAAAAGGAAAAATTATACCTTATTAGAAATTGTTCAATTAATGATAGCGTAAGCTAACCTTCCAATATCTTTTTGGGGGATGCTCTTTGAGTTGTTGCCTACATTTTGAACAGTGTGCCTTCTAAGTCAGTTCCTTCAACTCTATATAAATTATGGAATAACATAAAACCAAATTTGGAACATTGCGTCCTTGGGGTTGTGCAGGTTATGTTCACATCACTTCCCATAAGTATGGGAAACTTGGCCCTAGAGAAAATAAGCATATCTTTATAAGATATTCAGAGAGCTCAAAGGGTTATGCAATGTTTGGTAAACATTCTAGTGAAGGGATGATAGAAATAGTCACGTGATATCACATTTATTGAGAGTGATTTTCCCACTATTGGTGAAGCAAAGAATAATTTTGAATGTTTTGAGATTGAAGGGGAATCTTTCATGTGTGTTCTATGTGATTTTGATAAACATTCTTCTTATGAGGAAGCATTAAGTTCACCTGCTTCAAATAAATGGTTGACTGCTATGAGAGATGAGATGAGTTCTATGGCAAAGAACCAAGTTTGAGAGTTAGTTAATCTTCTACCTGGGCACAAATCTATTGGAAATAAATGGATTTTAAAAATTAAGCGCCAGGTAAATGGATCAATTGACAAATATAAGGCCCTACTCGTGGCGAAGGGCTATACCCAAAGAAAGCGTATAGATTATGAAGAAACATTCTCCCTTGTGGTGAGATTTTCTTCTATTTGCCTTATTTAAACTATAGTTGTACATCTAGATTTAGAACTTTTTTAAATGGATATAAAAGCTGCATTTCTCAATGGAGAACTAGACGATGAGATCTATATGGATCAACCTATTGGCATTAAGGTTGAGGGACAAGAGCGCAAAGTATACCAACTGAAACTTTCCATTTATAGCCTTAAACAATCGTCTAGACAATGGTACTTCAGATTTCATGAAGTTATTACTTCAATTGACTTTGAGATGCTAGAAGAAGACCATTATGTGTGTGTCAAATGTGCAGGAATTTTATCTTTGTACGTGGATGACATCTTATATAGCTAGAAATGATTTGGAGATAATTGTCGCCACAAAAAAAATGGTTGTCCTCTACTTTTGAGATGAATGAAATAGATGAAGCAAATTATGTGCTAAGAGTTAAAATTTCAAGAGATCGATCCAGGAAGCTTCTTGGTTTGTCTCAACAGACTTACATTAAGAAAATTCTAGAATGATTTCATATATACAACTCTAAACCCATAGACACTCAATTGAGAAAGGTTATATTTTGAGCCTAGAACATGGCCCTAAGAATGAGGAAAAGAAAAAAAATGACTACAGTTCCTTATGCAAGTGCAATTGAAAGTCTGATGTATGCTATGTTGTGTACACGACCTGACATTTGCTTTACAGTTGGATTGGTCAATCATTATCAGAGTAACCCAGGACCTATTCATTGGCAAGCAGTTAAGAGAATTTTTCAATACCTTCATGGGACAACAGACCTTAATTTTTGTTATCAGGGTGGAGACATGAGACTGAAGGGTTATAGCGATACTGATTGGGTTAGTAACAGAGATGAGTGAAAATCCACGACGGATTATGCTTTTATACTTAGTGGGGGAGCTATTTCTTGGTGTAGCAAGAAACAATCATGTATTGCTTTGTCCATGATGGAGTTAGAGTATGTTTCTTGTTCAGCAACTGTACAAGAGGTTGTTTGGTTGAGGATATTTTTTCAGTGCCTAGAGGTTATGGCTCTTGCAGATGAAGCTGTTAAGATATAAAATGATAGTATGGTAGTTTTGGCATATGCTAAAGATCCCAAATACCATGACAAAACCAAACATATAGACATTCATTTTCACTATATTCAAGATGTTGTTGCGTGGGGTTTGGTGATCCTACAACATATCTCTATTAGTAAGATGGTAGCTGATCCTCTTACTAAGGCTACTAGTAGAAATGTTTTCCAAACTGATGTTAGGAGTTTGGGACTTCATCGGATTTGATATATGTTGTATTAAGGATATCTTAAACTTTATTTTATATTTAACACTGTTAGTATCTATTGCAGTGAGATTATTATGTTTATCTCATATTATTAATTAATTGATACTAAGTGAAAGGCATACGTTATAAAGAAGTCACCAAGCAAAGATCAGCTCACTCACATGGATGATCACCTTGGCGCTTGAGTAGCAAGCAAGATGAGAAAAATTAATACTCTAGCCCTTGGAAAGTGAGCTAGTAAATATCTTAATACTTTTGAGCATTTAAGATAAATTAAACAATGTCACCTTAACTTGGCTAAGATGAGTAAAAGTCGTATATGAAGTATTTGCATAACTTCATCAGCCTGATTAAAGTGGAATGTGAGGTCTTAGGCAGGTGTTGAATAAGTGACTGTGCTAAGAAACTCAAGTTAGAGTGCCTTTGTGGCGACTAGAGCAAGATTCCTACAGTGTTTTGAATGTGACAAATCCAATTAAGTGGGAGTTTCGCTGTAACATACATTTCATACTGTATGTACTGTAGACGACCATATGAGGGAGTGATCAGATGGGTTCCTACTCCATAACTATGTGAGCCCTAATGGATCAATAAATGATCTATTAATATACCCTTGAACCTGGAGTTATGTCATGAAATGAAAACTTGATGTTGCTACTTTAGCATTTTTTTTAGGGTCACGAATAATACGGTCTCGAGGAGCATGTCTAGGAAAGTTGTCAAGTCTAATTGAATTGACATGAGTGTTTAGGGAAGATTGTTTGGATTCTTACTTGTTATTTTATGTCTCATAGCCCAGGCGATTGTGTCATTTTGACTCGATATAATCATGAGCATATTATATATATGAGGTCAATAATTGCTTTGAGTTTTAAACTCATGAGGGATTAAGGACACATGACCTAGTGAGATCAAATAATCTGGGGCATAGACGAGATATAATGAGTGATGTACTATGTTAGTATGATGGTGACTTAATATAGTACTCATACCATTTGCCTTCCCCTCAGGTCGCATGTTTCATTTTCTATATGAGGGATAATTGATTGAGAGAACGTGAGGAAATTGTTAATGGACATAACACACAGTGGAGAAATGAGAGATGTTGGAAGTGGGTAAATCCCATGACCCAGTGGTGTCCACTATGGGTGCAAATCGGTCGGTCCAGTCCAGTCTGGTCATTTTCAGTCCATCATTTTCCCAGACTAGACCGGACTGAACACCCATAGGGATCAGACCGGACCGATAGGTATCTGTCCGGTCTGGTCTATTCGGTCCGGCCTAATCATTTTTTTTTTCTTTTTTTTAAAAAGTCCATTAATAAAAAAAATTATTTAAAATACAAAATTAAAATTAAGTGACTTATTAATGTGGATTATGTAACTAACTCAATAAAAAAATATTTTATATGGTTAATGATAATAAATTAGATGAAAATTACACTATTAGTTTATATAATTACTATATAATTAGCTAATTGATATTATATATTAGTTAATTGATAGAATATTAACAAGTATTAATAATATATTTAAAATTTTATACTGTTAATGGTGATAGGTTATATGAAAATTAAATAATAAATTGTACAACTATTATATATAAAATATATTTTTTTTTTTTTCATTCGATCTGGTCCGATCCAGTCCAGGGTGGGAAAACCTTGGATCGAGACCGAACTGAAACCTTCGGTCCTCTAAAACATAGACCGAGAGCAACCGGTCTCAGTCTCAGTCCAGTCTGGTTTAAACCGAAATGACCTCTGCTCCGGACCTACCGTTTTTCACCCCTAGAGTCCACGTGGTTGGGGAAGTTATTTATTCACTCCCCACTACTATCACAACTCTAGGGAAGTTATTTAACTTCGACAAATTTAGGGAAGTTAATTAACTTCCAAGAGTGAAAGACTTTTTAAATCGGAGTGCGTACATAAAATGTGGTGTGTGAAAAAACCCTGAAAAAGAAAAAAATTCTCCTCTCTTCATTTTCTTAGAGAAATCATCTAGATTTCTTGGTCTCGAAGCGCAGAATTTTCTAGGAGACTCTAGTAGTCTCATAAACGACGTAGAAGTGCCAACAACAAAGTGACGTGGGCTGTATGACGAGTAAAGATCCGACCTTGTGGGAATTTTGTTCCTTAAAAAGTAATTCGATTTAACCTTATTTAACATAACATGTAACAGATAATTTCATACTTGAAAATAAAACATGGTATAACATAACTTAACATGTAGATATAAAACCTAACCAACATGAATGTCATTGAATGAGGGTTTCTTACCACCATACACACATAGATACTCTGAATGTAAGTTAGAGACTAACTTACCGTGATTGTAGCATGACGAAATAAAGTGCGAAATAACAGAAACTATAAGGAGATATTTTTAAAGGTTAGAAACTCCTCACTAATATACTTAGAAATTTAAAATCACTGATTCAAAGTAAAATTACCATTTTACCCCTCTACTTGTGGAAAATGACATGTTATCCCTGACTTAAGAATTTTGCATCCTTACTCCAAAACTTACCAAAATTTACATTTCTCATGTAAATTTTGTGCTAAATCCAAATATCTAATTAGAAAATTTTAAAATATAACATAGCTATAAGAACTTAGTATAAGCCAAAACATACAATTGCTAAAGTCCTTGATTTTTGTTGCAAGTTTTTCAAACTCTTAACTCATGCTAAAACTGATTCATGCAACATACAAAAATCAAATCCTATGTTTTAATATCATGCTAGAACATTAAAAAAACACATCATAAAAATCACATTTTTCCCCATCAAGAAATATGTCAAAACATCAAGTTTTGACCACAAAGAACACCTCTTGATGTTAAGGAAACTTTTGCAATATCTTCTTGCTATGATGTAGGATCTTGTAGTCGTTGTTGACCATTGGAGATGAATGTTGTTTTGCCGTGATCATTTTTTGTCCTTTGTTGTTGAGAAATGACCCTTGGAGAGATTTTCTTGTGAATACAGAACACCGATTACCGGCATGACTTGCGTTAAAACAAACAGAAAGCATATAACAACGAGACCAAACAGTTTAGGAAAGAGCGCCAGGTATAGAGTTATATCCCAACTGGAGGAATCACCCTCTCTATTTCTTCCTTTTCGCAATAACAGGAGGAAAGACCTACCCGGCTTAACAATTTCACAAATCACGGGCATCTCTGATTCTCTCTTGGTTTCATTTCTTCCGGTATCACATTAGTTTCATCTCTAATTTAAGCGCTTCTGGTTGTAATGCACTATTATTTCGACATTTTATTCGAACGGTATGTTTCTTTTCTTCATCCTTTTTTCCTCTATTTGAGAAGATGAGAATAGTTTCACCAAATTGTGCAAACTATGCATATGGAATATTATGCATGGCCGATCAGCAGACAATAAACACTGAACTCAATTTCACTTGGATGGCACTAGGGATTCTACCAGAGATCCAAATTTCAGGTACTTCATCTCAATGGATGAAAACAACTAAAAAACCATCATAATAATAGAACCAGCAAACAAAATAGAGAGCGAGAGAGAGCATTCGCCATTCAAAACCATGGATGAAATTATTACAATTTGCAGATCGAGAATAAAAACTAGATAGATGCAGAAGGATAGGCAGAATGCATAAAAATGATACTTTCAGTAATCTTCTCCCTCATCTTCGTCCTCGACACCTTCTGCCCCAACCTCCTCATAGTCTTTCTCAAGAGCAGCAAGATCCTCACGGGCTTCTGAGAACTCTCCTTCCTCCATGCCTTCACCAACGTACCAGTGGACAAATGCCCTCTTGGCATACATGAGGTCAAATTTGTGGTCAATTCGAGAGAAAACCTCAGCAACAGCTGTATTGTTGCTTATCATACAAACCGCACGCTGCACCTTGGCAAGATCACCACCAGGTACCACTGTTGGTGGCTGGTAGTTGATGCCGCACTTGAAACCAGTTGGGCACCTGAATTTACAAGCATAACAGTATCTCAATTCATAATAAAAGGATATACAAAAACAAAACCAATCGACAATGGATCAACGACAGAAAACAAACTGACAAGAATCTTAGTTATAGCATATCCCCAGAAAAAGCAAAAAAAAAAAAAAAAAAAAAAAACGTCAGTATTAGTATCACAAAATTGCCCCTGAAAAAAAAAAAAAACCCAACCATGGCAATTAGGTCTGCCAATCGATCCAAATCTATAGGTTGACTTGCGAATTAGTGTTTTGTGGTTGAAATGTGTACAATGAGCACTTGGGAGTTTTGAAGAATGGGGCGGGTGTTGTGGGTGAGATGGGGAGGGGATGTTTATCTTCATAGTGAGGGTGGACCAGGAGACTATGCAGGGGGAAGGGTGTGGGGTGGGGCTTTGGAAAAGGGGGTGGGGGAAGAGGGAATGAAGGGCTTATGCTTCAGGACCATCATTTTCTGCTCTGCATTTCTCTTTTCAAGGATTGGCCCATACAATATTTTTGGTTGACAAACTCTTTTTGCCTGTTTTGGCACGCGTTAAAATGCAGAAAAACATTTTCCAAAACCTTTTTTAGTTGAAATGGACAAACAATTTGAGCTGAGAGACTAATTTGTACATTTAGACTGAGGTGTTTTTTTGTAAGCTGTTTGCAGCATTGTAACAAGGTTTCAACTGTTTGAAAAATATTTTTTGAAAAAAAAAAAAAAAAGTAAATAAATAAACCTAGAGAGAACTGACCAGTCGACAAATTGAACCGTCCGCTTTGTCTTAATGGTAGCAACAGCAGCATTCACATCCTTTGGGACAACATCCCCACGATACATCAAGCAGCATGCCATGTATTTCCCATGTCTTGGATCACACTTGGCCATCATACTTGAGGGCTCAAAGACTGCACTCGTGATCTCAGGAACCGATATTTGCTCATGGTAAGCCTTTGCAGCTGAGATCACTGGGGCATATGATGAGAGCATAAAATGAATACGAGGATACGGTACAAGGTTAGTTTGAAACTCTGTAACGTCCACGTTAATGGCACCATCAAACCTCAAGGAAGTGGTCAAAGAAGAGATTATCTGGGATATCAAACGATTCAAGTTGGTGTAAGTTGGCCTTTCAATGTCTAAGGATCTCCTGCAGATATCATATATAGCTTCGTTGTCCAGAAGAACAGTCACATCTGTGTGTTCAAGTAAAGCATGAGTGGAGAGTACACTGTTGTAAGGTTCCACCACAGCTGTAGATACCTGCACATTTTTTTTGGGCGGGGGTATCAGAGTTTCATATGCAAAGCATGAAAACCATCCAGACAGAAGAAAAATTAAAAAACACAAATGTGGGATTATAAAGAGAAAGTCTATCCAATTCGTCCATCCGAACAATATTTCTCATCCTCAATTGTCTGCTCATGTCCCATTTATTATTGAAAGTTCCAACAATCTTCAAACTACAGAATTTGCCTTACTGAAAGCCTCAAATAATCCTTTTAAACTTGGATTATGGAGATGGCCATTTCACGATATTTCTCTCTATTCTTTGACTTCACATTTTAATTAGTAGGGCAAAACACAATTGATTATGTATGCATAAAAAAATCAGGTAATGGATTGAATTTAAAGAGAAAAGTAACTTCTATCAGATTCCTGCATTTGGCCCTTCTGATATTTTTCCAAAGGAATTGTGAGGAAGTACCTGAGGAGAAGGATAGATTGTGAAGCCAAGTTTTGACTTCTTCCCGTAGTCTACCGACAAGCGTTCCAAAAGTAATGAACCCAAACCAGAGCCAGTACCACCACCAACTGCACTAAATACCAAAAAACCTTGCAAACCAGTGCAGTTATCAGCCAATTTTCTTACTCTGTCAAGGCATAAGTCGACAATTTCCCGCCCAACTGCAGCATACAAAATGCAATAAGCTCAAGACAACTGTAATGAATAGCATTAACTTGCCACACCTGACAGTACAATAGAAATGCTTATACCAGTATAATGTCCTCTGGCAAAATTGTTTGCAGCATCTTCCTTGCCAGAAATAAGTTGCTCAGGATGAAAAAGTTGTCTATAAGTTCCAGTCCTAACTTCATCAATGACAGTAGGTTCCAGATCAACAAATATGGCTCTAGGCACATGCTTGCCAGCACCAGTCTCACTGAAGAAGGTGTTAAAAGCATCGTGTGCAACACCAACTGAGGTGTCACTGCATGAAAATAACAACGAAACTCATAAGGTCAAAAAAGAAGACTGGAAATAGAAACAAGATGTGTCCAAAACTCGTGTACAGGAAAAATGAGTTCTCAAGTTGATATCTACAGATACTAACTGAATACCTGTAAATGCACTAAAAAGTAATTCAAGAAGACTTTACCAATATCAATCAAATCATCCAGCACACAACTTATAGAGGAATGTTTTAAAACATCCATCGCAATTTAATTTCTGAGTCACGTCAATGCGCCACATCGCTCAAATAAATGATAAAAATTATCATGAAATGATAAGATAAACAAAAAAGTTTATCAAAGTTGTCAAAACATGTTTTAGCAGAACGACCACTACGATGAAAAACACCAATGTATCATTACCAATTGGCGAAGTCATGTCCAACAGCTATAGAACATCTCATAAATTAGGAAATTTTGCAGCAACATCGCCTAGCTGAAGATGTTAAGGAAATAAAAAGATACTACAGTACAGCCCCAAAGATCGAGCAATAATAACACGAAACCTAAAAATTCAATTTCGAGGGCGTCAAAGACGTCTCACCCCACATTTAAGAACAGCCGAAGCAAACTAAGATTTATTCTGAATGAAGGCTAGCAAACAAACGATAAGATACAAAACCCCCAGATATTTGAAACCTTCTATTCTTCAGCATCTCTATTTTATGAAGCGCTCACTCTAGTCTACCAGAAAAACCAGAAACCAATATTACTGCAGATGAAACGAAATTGAAAGCGAGCGGGCTAGCGAACAGGATAGAGCTAAAGAGAGAGAAACCTGGGCATCATTCCGTCAGGTTGAATTCCATGTTCGAGGCAGTAGAGCTCCCAACAGGAATTTCCCACCTGAATCCCTGCTTGACCTATGTGTATGCTTATGATTTCCCGCATCTCTCTCTTTGTCTGAGGAAATCGGGGGAAGGGATTATTGAGGATGAATTGAGATTTGCGGGTGAACCAGATCCAGAAGACAGATATTTTGCTCTGAATGACAGCAAATATCTATATATGTAATGAAAAATGGATATTTTGCATATTTTGTGAGTTGGAGCCGGCGAAATATTGAATTTTAATGCAAATATTTAAATGCTTTTTTAAAAAAAGAAATTGTTGGGGCGAGGGACTTGGGGGCCCGGCCATTTTGAATTTTTTATGCTACTGGCTTGTGGGGTCCAGCAAAGCTCGGCTGTCGTCCCATTCCTTGCACTCCACTCTGTTATTATTATTTTTTATTTTTTTCTAGGAAAATTCTAAACACCCTCTCAGTCAAGGGTCTCATTATTCCGCTTCAGTTTTGATTTTGAATATTTGTAAGAACTTAATCGGTATATCCGAGGTTTAAAAATTTAAGAATTTATATCAGACTGCTTTATTATTAAAATCAATTTTTCAATTTTTTCAGTTTCAATTCGATTGAGTTTAGTTTTTCTAATTTTACAGATATATAAAATTATACTCAAATAAAATTTTAACAAGTGGTTAATCTATATTGTTCATTTTATGTTACATTAATTTTATGTGTTATAAAATTGAAATTTATATGTTAATATCAAAATTCAAATATTATATTAAAAATTATAAGATTAATTTATGTTATTTCAAAATCACATGTTCATGGGGTTTTGTGACCGAAATTCCAATTTCAGTCAGAAGAGATCCAACTCCTATTATATTAATTTTATGTTATAAGATTAATAAACATGAACAATAAGATTTTAAGATTTCATGTTATCTTAACAAGAAATTTAGCATATAATCTATATAATATATATATAATCATATAAAAATATTTTATATATGATATAAAAAATTAAAAATAATATATATATCCTGGTCCGGTCTAGTTCGAATCGGTGTTCTAAAAATTAAAATCAGAACAGGACTAATCTTCAAACGATTTTACTAAATAGAAACCGGTACCGGACCAGACCAATTCACTTGTTTCTCAATTCTTTTTTTTTTCTTTTTTTACGTCCCTATACTCAACTAATTCTGCAGTATAAGAGTATAAGATTCCTTTTACTTTGTGGGAGAGGATCTTATATCTCCACTAAACTAGCCCAACTATACCAAGTAAAAGGCCCATATAATGGGCCCAACGAGCTAGAAAATTGCAATAGCACCATAAACTCACTACCATGAGATCATACTACACAATGAGATTAATATGGTAATTGTCACCGATCAAAGATATTTACCCCAAAACAATGAGATATTTGAGATGTTTATCCTCGATATGTTAATCATTTCCTTCTGAAATCATACCTCACGACTTTGATGATCAAAACCCTGAGATTTAGATCCCTCATTGCAAGGCAATACACACATATTTCTAACTTAGGCATCGGAGGTGCACTAGGCCACCCTCTTTCCTTGTTGCAGGTTAGCAGTAGAGATCAATGAGCTGTGAAACACGTTTGGAACGTTGTGTATTTATATTTACAAGATTGCTCCAGATATGGGCCAATACACAGACTCAAAAAAAGAATCATGCCTTTTCCAGTTTTCCTCCATTTTCAAGCTAGTAGCCTCCACTCTAACAATTATACAAGCATCCTCTTCGAAGTCATGACTCTAGTTTGTGCAAAACTACATTGTGGCTGAAATGGAACAAAGTTCAAAGCGTTTGATTGTTGCCTCAGACCCATCAGAGTTTGATTATACTGAGAAACACAAAAAGATGGTCACATGGTTCAACTAATAGAATCTACAAATATGAAGTATGAAGTCCAAATAATAATAAAAACTATGAATGGACATCGATGGTGATGAGAGAGAGAGAGAGGCGTCAATGGAGGACAAGTTTCTATGTTGAGTATTGAAAGGTTTTAGTTTTAAGGAATTCTCCACACACCAATTGGTGAGGAGTTCATTTGTATTTATAAACCTAGTTTACATAGCATCAGTATCCTATTAGAACTGCATATCAGTTGGGACAACCAGTACTTTGCCAAGTCCTCGTTCATATTTTTATTTGATAATATTTTAGTTATTGGATAAATGCCAAGTGTTAGAGGAAGCCTTAAAGTGTGTTCTATTTTGGACCTTAGAGTTCTAGACTTAAAAAGCCCACAAAGGCCCATGTGGATTTCGGCCAATTAGGATGGAATTAGGGTTTGCGAGCCCGAAGTGATTTTTAAGGATTGGTAGAGGCATCACATGGCACAAGTGGAGCATTTGTTCTTTTCTAGAACGGAACCTAGGAAAAGAGCAAATGTGACACCTATCTAGATGGAGTGAGCTAAAGATGAGGTCATCTGATTAGGGCTTACATGCCCACATGCAAGGCCCCATTTCTGTAGATGACACTGTCAAATATGGAGAGAGACATTTGGAGTTCCAAAAAGATCTTACTCGAGAAGAGAAAAATGCATGTTCTAGAAGAATGTAGGAAGAACAAGAAAGAGATAGATGCTCGATGGTCTCATTGTCGATCCTGGGCATGTCTTCATGGCTCTAGGGAAATACATCATTGTGTTCAACTAGGACCTATTTTAATTATAATTTTTTGCCTTATCTTGGACCCCATTCTGGTTCCCATTCTCGTTGTGGCTTCAGGATGGTTTGGGTCTAGGACTACAAGTTTAAGAGGTTCATTTGCCACAACTTGTTTTAGATTCTATTCATCCCTCATTTCAACTTCGTGGTCGAGAAGTTCAAGTGGCAGCGCTAGCGACGCTTAACCAAATTCTAATCTTTCTGCCGTTTGTATGTCTTTTCCTCCATTTTAAGCTCTTGTACATAGAATTATTGTGCCAGTATGTAACACCCTGTCCTTGTGGTGTGACTTTTTATGAAATAGTTTTAGAGAAAAGGAGATGGGAGTTACTGACCCTTTTAAAATTTTTGCTTTTATACTCAGGGTGCAAGGTTTTACGTTATAAAATAAAATATGTTTAAGAATAAAAGAGCTTTACAACGGAAATCATCATGTTTAAAATAAAAAAGCCTCTCATACATTTAAAACTCTCATGCCTAGACTTCCATACTCTTCCCCTTAGGCTGTGTTTGTCCTAACGCGTTCTGCTCATTTAGTTCCTATGGGGGGAGGGGTATACATAAAAACAAAAATGAGTCGAATACTCAGTAAGCATTACTTCATATAGTTAAAATATACTAACATAAGTTTTCATTCATGCGTTCATCACTTCATAAATACTATACGTGTATAAGACATACATTCATTTTGAAAACATCACTAGGCTGGGTTTTTCTTAAAAATGGTTTCTTTTCGTAAAACATTTCTCCCGTCAGTACCTTTATTTCTTAAAGAGTTCGAGCATACATACATTCTTTCTTATCACTTTCCTTTGGTCGGTACATACTATTACGTCCTGTGTGTTGGGGTTAGCAGTCTTCCTTTAGACTTGGTTTCCGCCCGTGGCCACAGGTTGTGAATCCCTTTCAGTCAGGGGCAGCATTGGGTGTATTACCAATATTACTTACCCGGCAGTACAATCTGCCAGTCTTTTTGTACCCTTTCATTCAATCATGACCGTTACATATTTTCATACATTAAAATATTCATTTCCTTTCAATTATTTTCCTTCTTTCATTCAGTCCTTTCATTTTCGGTCCTTTCATTTAACAGTTCATTCATGGAAAACATCATTTAAAAGTATGAGCTTAAACATTATCTTTCATGGCATTCATAAAGCATCAGTTTATAAGGACATTTTAAAACACTTTCTTCGCATCATTTAAAGCATGGGGGAAGAGGAAGCTATCATGTGGGACTTCGACGGTGGTGGATGCTCGTCGGCGTGAAGGGAGACCGGTGAGGTGGTTGGTGTCGCCGCTGGTGATGCAAGATGGCACTGGGGCCAAAGAAAGAGATTTGGTGAGGGTGAGGGGGAAACCGCGTAGGCTAAGGGAGAGGAGAGAGGGAAAGGGAAAGGGAAAAGTGAGGGAGAAAGAAAGGGAGCTAGGGTTTTAATCTCAACCCTTTATCTTGGGATCTTCAAGACGATCTAACGGTGGGCTTTAAATACTAATTTAAAAATGCATAAATATTAACTTAACTAAAAGCACTGAGAGAAATTAAGATAGAATATTATTTAAACTAAACTTTAGTTTATAAAATAATATTTTTTCATCATTAATAAAATGATGAAGTCTTATTTAATATCTTTAAGAGAATAAAACCATCTAATTAATTAGAGTTTTCAACATAATTTAAATCCCATAATATTTTAAATAACTAAAATCACATTGATAAAATGATTTTCTACAATTATAATATTTTTGGAACTCTTCAAAAATATTATAATTATCTTACTTAAAATTAGGCTTGGTTCAAAACACTAGAAATACCCCATATAAATATTTTCAGGGCATTTAAAATATTCAAGGGATTTAAAACACTAAGCTTACTTTAAAAATCAATTGCTACATTTAAAACATGGCTTCAGTATTTAAAAGGCATAGACAAGACTCGTGACCAATCGAGAGAGAAAGAAGCGGGTTATTAAACAGTACTTGCTCGCCGCATACTTCTCCTACATTTGCCTACGTCTTCAGATGGTAGGTGGAGGTTACGACCTCCAGGCTATTCAAGTAAGCACCCAAGAATAGCATTGTACAATGAAGGGGCCTTAACTACCAGGAAATCGGTCATGGTGTTGGCAGTGCAAGGTCCTTTGCAAGTGGACACAGGCAGTGTTATAGTGCCCATAGGTTGAACCACATCTCCTGAGAACCCTTTCAATGGTGTGGGCGAGGGGCGCAATCAGTCTAGGTTGATCCCCATTTATGTAAAAGCATCTCAAAAAGGATATCGATTGAGCTGTCATTATCGATTAGAATTCTCCGAGTAGTATAGTTGGCTACTAACAATGTTGCTACTAGAGCGTCGTCATGAGGATACTGGACTCCTTCGCAATCTTCCTCATCAAAGGATATGGCGATGACCTTCTAGTTCTTTGCTTGATTTTGGGGCCTCTAGTATACTTTTTCATATATATTCCTCTATGCATACACCTTTCTACTGGAGGATGTGGGGCCGCCCTTAGTGAATCCTCCTGCTATGGTCCAGATTTTGCCCAAGGGTTCATTGTTCCTAGTCGGGCTTTGGCGATGAGCATCTTCAGGATTTCCCCGCATTGTCCATTATCATTTCGGGCTTTTGCTTCTGTGTGGCCTTTGGGATTGATCCATCCTCTGGCTTGAAGATTGCCCTCTAGGTGTTGAATGTTGGGCAACCATACGTACCAACTCCCCATTTTCCCTCACCATTTCTATCTTTATTTTCAAAGAGTAAAAATCTTATATCCCATGCCATTCCACTTGGTGGTAAGTGCATAAATGATGGTTTCTCTCGCTTTGGTCTCCATCCCCTCATGCACATCCCTCGCCTTCTGCTAGCACGTTCAGATTCGTATGCACAAGTCTAGAATTGGAGTTTTTGGAAGACGTGCCTTTGTCCCATATCCTATCATACTTTACTGCCACTTAGTTTCTTGGCCTTTTTCCTATACTTTACTGCCACTCAGTTTCTTGGAGCTTTTTCCTACCTGCTCCAACTCGAACCTCCTTGGCATGGTTAGGGCCCTGAGGGTGTCTTTGGTGTTCTTGAAGTCATCCATCCTATCCATAAACTGGCAGTGTTGTGGGAGTTCTTCTTGCCAACTCCGCCATAAACAGGTTCCTGGGCAATATAACTCCAAGGATACTAGCATGATCTTCTCATCTTGGTCATCAGCGGTCATGCGTTCCTTGTTGAACTTGGTAAGATACACCTTCAAACTCTCATCCTTCTACTATTTACCAGTCAGAAGTTATGCCTTGGGTCGTCTCCTCCTTCTACTAGCCATAAATTGTGTCAAGAATTGCTTGGTGGGTTCCTAGAAGCTGTCAATGGAGCCCAGATGCAAGGCTCCAAACTATCCTCTTGACAATTTCTTTAAAGTCAAGGGAAAAGTTCGGCAAGGGTGCTAGTTCCTTCATTATTTTAGCAAAAGTTCCTACTGCTCGAGCCAACTTTGCGCCTTGACCGGGATGGCATTCAATCTAAGCTAGGTGTTTGATGGGATCTTTAGTGGGAGCGGAACCATCATTCAATTTATTGTACAATTCCGTTTGTGGAACTTTGAACTTTGGTGGGAGCAGCACCATCATTATCTTGGTATTGTAAGGTAGGTCGGTGCTGTTGAGAAAATTGTCGATGGAGGAAGCTATGCCTATTTTCCTAGCCATCTCCTCATACTTGTCCATGAGGTGATGCAAGTCTTGGTCCATCTTTCTCTTCTCTTCATTGTTGAAGTTCATCCTGCCAATGTTTTGTGATTCTGCCTCGTTTCTCTCTACGTGGCTTGTTGTAGCATTCTTTATGCTTTTTTGCCTAAGAGCCTTATTTCCATGCTAAAGGCTTTCCATCTCCAGAGTCATCTTCTTTAATCTCTCTTCCATCTCTGTGAATATTCCTTCCATTATGCTGTCTGCTTGTTCACTTGTTGTTGTTTCTTGATCACAGATAACTTGAGAGCGCGTTGTTGTTGACATACGAAAGGCATGTTGAGATGTAGGAATTAATACCCTGGGTGAGTATGCAGAGAGAATTGATATCCTTGGAGAGTATCGTGGGTGGATATTATGCCGAATATTATCTTGCTCGCTTTGTCATTAATTCATTATTAATAATAGTCGAATTCAAATTTCATATGAACACGTTTTGGTGGTTGGCCCCTTAGTATCTATTGAGCTAACCTTTTATCTTCAATTTGTATGTCTTTGAGACAGTGGGTTCAACCCACTCTTTAGGAGAGACTATTTGACCCTTAAAATAGATCTAATATATCATATAAAACTATATCAATTTATAAATTTATTATTTGAAAGTTTCTTTACCCTGGATCAATTTCTCTCAAAAGAATATATCACTGTCAGATGGTTTTACTATTCATATAATTGTTCATCGTTTGTTTAAACAAATGAGATGAGTTGAAAGTTGAATAAAGATTATATAAATGTAATTTTGAGTAAAAATCTTAACGGGTCAAAATAGGTTACTAACGGGTTAAGCAGGTTACCCGTTAGTGACCCGTTTATAAATCATGTCTTAATGGGTCAACCTGTTTTGATCCAAATCCGTTAACGTCAAATTCAAACCTGCTAATTTTGTATAAGTTTAGATTAAACTATTCTAGTTGCATCAATTTAATATTTTAGAACAAATAATGATTTAATATGGTATCAAACAAAAGGTCACTATTAATGCCTAAAATTCGTATAATAGACTTGAATGAAGGAAAGAGTTATCCCCGACCCACAATGATGGTTTGGGCTTCGATACGATACGATACTCTTCGCGTTCATCCATAAAATAAATAATAATAAGCGAATAAAAACAAATAAAGAGAGATACAAAGATTTACGTGGTTATGCAGCCTACATCCACGGGTTGTTTGGGGGCGAAATCCACTATAATAGGTGATTTTACAATATCTCATGACCTCACATATCTCACAATAATATAGATGAATTTAGAGAAGATCTTTTGGAGCCGTTATTTGTGGTGGAGTTTGTATGTATGAAGCTTTTGTGGAGAGCCTCTAGAGAGTTTATGGAGAGTTTATAAGATTTGTAGGGAATCTCCTCCTTATATAGAGGTTTATTTCCTTTGAGTAATTGAGTCCAACTTACCTTGTGAAGCCTTTTCCTTTTAGAAGTATGAGTCTAATTCCTTTTAGAAGTCTGTGTATCTTTTCTCTTATGAGTCTGAGTCAACTTGTTTTATCTCTTCTTAAGGGTGATTTGCTGGACAATAATGCCTTGAGAATCTTCAAGTCAATAATCCGTAGAACAAATTTTTAAAATTGGTCATTGGTTTCCTGTTTGGTCCTTGGTTTTCTGTTTGTTTTGTGCTAAGTGGTGAGGAGCTCAGCTTGGAGATATAGGCGGAATATGTACTTGTCCACATTAGTTGCGAGCACAGAGCTCTAATTTGGTGGGAGATGTACTCGACCACGTTAGGTGCGAGCGCGGGGCTCGGCTTTAGTTGTTTTAGTTGTGTGGATGCTTGCCTAAAAGATTGTTTATTGTCAGCGAATAGTGCATATTTCAAAGATTGATTTTTTGTGTGTATTTTCGTGATCGTTTTTGCTATTGCAGGTAGTAGTGGATTTTCTGCCCCTGATGTAAATCGTCATTTTGTGTTCCCATTTTGGGGTTGATGTTTTAGTTTGTTTACAGTAACCCGCACTCAAGTGGTTAGGAAGCCTGTCAACTCCTTGGGTCCATCTTAGTCAGTTGCTGAGCCCGTCAATTCATTCCTGAAGGAAACCCGCGCAATGTGATTGTGGAGCTCGGAAACTCGTTCCCGAAGGTAACCCATTGGCAGCAATTGTGGTACGAGTGTAAATACTCGGCATTTGCTGGAGAAGACTTTGTGCTTGTATTGCTGTCTAGGTGAGAGGGGTCGAGCAGTCCAGAGAGTTGCCCGCCTGTTGGGCGCTTGGGAGGCCGGGCAGTCCTTGGCCTTTCCCCGCTTGTTGGCTTGTCATGAGGGAGATCAGGCAGTCTGATGACTTGTGCCACCTGTTGACTCTCGGCGAGGTGTAGTGGGGTCGGGCGGTCCCTGACCTTTCCCTTTTTTGTGGGCACCATGAGTCTTTAGACTCGTCATTGGTGTTTAAGGGTCGCGTGATCTGTTGACATTCACGCCATTTTTCCAGGGCACTGCGAGTCTTTAGACTTGTCATTGGTATTTAACAATTGCGTGGTCTCTTGACCTCCAAAACTTTTTTCCTGGGCACCTCAAGTCATTGGACTCGTCATTGGTGTTCTAGGGTTGTGTGGTCGTTGACCTCTACATCATTTTTCATGGGTACTGCGAGTCTTTAAACTCATCATTGGCATTTAAAGGTCGCGTGGTCTCTTCACCTCTATGCCATTTGTCCTAGACACTACGAGTTTTTGGACTCGTCATTTGTGTATGGGGGATGCTCGGCTGCACTGTTATGAAGGGAGGCTGAGTTCGACCGCCTTGAGAAAGTTTTCCCCAAAATCAAATAGGTTAGTGTAATACAAATTACAAGTTTGAGATTTGTAAACGTAAGTCATTCCTCTAGAGTGTGGTAAAGGCTAGTGATACACGGGCCATGCCCACAAGCAGCCATGCTTTAGCATTGATGAAGGCCTGGGATGCCCTGTTAGGGACCTCGGTCAAGTCCCTAAACACTATGTCCTCCTCGGCTATGATCTCCTTTGGTTGACCGAATGCTAGTCCTTCTCTTGCTTGGTTCATGTCCAAAGATGGCTAGGATGGCAATTTGGGTAGGGTGAGGTTAGGTGTTTAGGCTAGTATGGAGTGAATGGAAGATGGCTAAGTGTTTGGATGGCTAGGCTTGCATGGGATGCATGGGGTGCATGGCAAGGGTGAGGTGCACGTGTGGTGCCACCTAGGTGATTAGGGTTAGGGTTGGATGAGGTGGCTAGAGTTAAGGATGGAAGGTGGTTTAGGGTTTTGGGAGTGGGCAGCTTGGCCGAATGAGGTGTGGAGTGTTTTTAGGAAGTTTCCTAAAAACAAGGGATTTGATTGTGGATTGATAGGTGGCCGGCCAAGGGTATGGAAGGAGTCAACTAGAGTTTCCAAGTGTGGAAACCCTATTATGGAAGGATGTGTTGGTCGACCAAGTCACCCCCTACAAGGCAAGTGTTGGCCGAAATACACAAGGGTGGATAAGGTTAGTATATTCGGCTAGGGCTAGGTGGAAGGATGTGGTTCACTTATGGAAAGTTGACCAACAACTTGGGTGGCCGAAAAGGTGTATGGGATGGATTGGAATGGGCGAATTTGTGATGAACACAAGAACACAATATGAATATCAAGAACAATGATGAACTCGGCTAAGCAATGAACAATTCAACAATGAATCACAATGTGCACCAAGATAGAAATAAACCTCATATATTGATAAAGAACAAAGGATAAAGATAATCAACTTGGATTCAATGAATTGCACCAAGTTGATAAACAAGATAAATGGATTACTCCAATTCAATGAATTGCATGGAGTAATCCTCTCTGTGGGATTCAATGAATTGCACCCAAAGAGCCCAAGTGTCTAGCACCGAAATGATCTCTTAACAATGTCCTCACTCACTCAATTTGCCAAAAGATATGAAAGAAATTACTAAGGGTCCTATTTATAAGGTTACAACTTGGAAACCCCCAATAGGTCCCTTTGCAATAAAAGAAATAAATAAATAACATAAATAAGATAGTGGCATGGGCCACATGGCCGTGGCATGCATGAGCCAAGGGTCAGCTAGGTGGGTGCATGGTAGTCCACGGTCTGGTCCATGGCTAGGTGGCTTGGCATGGCTAGCTGTGGTGTATGGCATGGTGCCATGCATGGGCCGGCTGGTGGGCATGGCATGGAGCCATGTTCAGCCTGCTGGTGGCTAACCATGTGAGCTGGCTGCAAGGCATGGGCTGGAGCCATGCGCTGGATGGCATGCCTGGTGGGCATGCCACTGACCTGCTCTGCATGGCATGGGCTGGAGCCATGCTCTGGATGGCATGCCTGGTGGGCATGCCACTGGCCTGCTCTGCATGGCACGGGCTGGGCCCGTGCGCTGGATGGCATGCCTGGAAGGCATGCCATTAACCTCGCTGGCGTGCGGCAGGAGGGCCACGCGGCTGTGGGCATGGCCGGCTGTATGGGCGCACGCATGGGCATGTGCTGGCTGGGCGCATGGCCATGCTGCTACGATGGGTGCAGGGCCACGCGGGTGGCATGATGGGGGCGCAGGGCCACGCGGGTGGTGTGCGTGCGCAGGGCCATGCCGCCTGTGGGTGTGCGTTGGGCCGTGTGGCTTGCGTGCGGCTGCTGGGCCATGTGGCCCGTGTGTGTGCGCAGGGCCACGCCTGCGTGCGTGCGCCTTGCCACGCGGTGCATGGGCATGCGCATGGGCGTGCGCATGCCTGGCCGCACGCTGTGCTGCGCATGGCCACTAACCTCGCTGTGTCCGAGGCGTGGCGCGCGCATGTGCGTGCGCATGGCCTGTATGCTGGGCACCCCGTGCATGTCAAGGCACGGGCCAAGGCATGCATGTGGCCGGTCCATGAGCGTGCTGGGTGCCCCGTGTGTGACAAGACACGGGCCAAGGCATGCTCGTGGCATGATCAAAGGGCATGTCCCGGACATGGCTAGGACATGTGCCGTAATTTTAGAGGCCGCCTTACGTGGGGGTTTAACATGCCCGCAATCAATACCGAGAGGTCTATTTTGATGCAAACAGATTAAGAAGCCTGGGCGACACCTGGGAGGGGCTTTTGTAACCGATTTTCCATGTCACGCAGGCGATTTACAGCGAAATATATTTCTTGAGTGTGTAGTCACTCGGGTTCTCATGGAACCTCGAGGAGTTTCAGTGGGGAAAATCTCCAAAAATCAAATTTGTTAGTAGAAAAATGAAATTCAAATAGGAAGTTTGAGAGAGACAAACTAGAGCAATTTTTGCCCCTACTTTCCATTTTTCCCAACTGAAATTGTTTGCTGCCGATCAATTTTTGTGTAGTGGAAGCTGTTCATTTCTTACTTGCCTAGAGTCCATGGCAGTAGAAAACACTGACAATCTAGATAGTTGGCATGGGTGGCTTCACTCGGTCGTGGGCGAGAAAATTCTCCATGGTTTAGTGTGTACAAGGTCAATGGGGGTGGCGAGAAGCTTTCGTGGCATGAAACCTTGGTCGCCATGGGGTGGTGAGGAGCTTCATGGCGTGGAACCTTGGTCGCCCTGGCATGAAACCTGAACGTATTGCATGCTCGTTGCCTGCTGTGCGTTCTGGTTGTCTGCCACAAGGGTGGCGAGCTCGGTGGGAGTATCGCCAACTACCAAAGGTCGTGTTCCTTTTGGTGAGGTCATTGCCTGCCACTGGATGTCAGGGATAGTGGGAATGCTCCTTCTTGTTGGCGGCTAGTCAGGTGGCAACTGCTGGTGGTTTGCCAACTCATGGCCATCTTGGTGTGGTGCTTCTCAGTACTCCAGATACCATCGATGGTGACTCCATTCCTGTTGTCTGCCAGCTCACGGCCATCTTAGTGTGGCTCTTCCTAGTACTCCAGTCGCCGTCAACGGTGACTCCATTCCATTAGGAACAAGCTAGATCTCATCGCGTTAGTGATAGAAAACTATGCGAGCGACACTCGATATCGAGCAAGCTTCCCATTGTGTGCACTGGCAAGAATAGAGAAGGAAGGTGGCAGGGACTGCGACGTTGGTGGCAGATAATGCCGCCGACGATTTCTAAGCACCATGTTGGTGGTGGGTCTACACCTTCAATGTCACCGTTGCATTTGCGAGGGGTTGGTGGCAAGGAGGCCAAACTCGGCCTAAGTACAAACGTTAGGTGCATCGTGTTTGGGCTCTCTGTGGGGGCTGGGGACCACCACGATGGCAAAAGAATACTTCGGCAGGCCCAGTGGTGGCCACTACTGTTCTTATTGGGCTGTGCACAACAAATGGTCCTGGTTGGTTACTCTTCTACCAGCTTCTAGCTCTCGACGGCGATGATCCGACAGTAAGACACCGATCGGCTCTACTTGGCTATTGGTCCAGGTGGCCGGACTTGGACTGCGCCCCGTGACAGGAGTAGTGGCTGCAAACCTTGCACATGAATGAATTAGGTTCACAGTTCCCCCTTACATTTGCATTGCATGACATGCACAGTGCATCCATCATGTGCGTAGTGCATGCCTTGCACTCCACTAGATTGCTTTTTTATTTTTATTTTTTTTAACAGGGTTAACGAAATAAAAGGAAAAATGAAATATTAAAATCGAAAAATCTTATCTGTTAATCTGGAGATGATCTCACGAGTTAGGGAATCATCATCCTTCCAATTCCGGTGCAGAAGATTAGTCGATTCCACAAACGACGCCAACTGTTAATGCCTAAAATTCGCATAACAAGCTAGAATGGAAGAAAGAATCATCCCCTACCCACAATGATGGTTTGGGCGTTGATACGATATTCCTCGTGTTCATCCATAAAATAAATAATAATAAGTGAATAAAAACAAATAAAGAGAGACACATATATTTACGTGATTTGGCATAATGCTTACGTCCACGGTTTGTTTGGGGGCGAAATCCACTAGAATAAGTGATTTTACAATCTCTCATGGCCTCACATATCTCACAATACAATAGAGGAATGTAGGGAAGATCTTTTGGAGTCGCTATGTGTGGTAGAGTTTGTACGTATGAAGCTTTTGTGGAAAGCCTCTAGAGAGTCTATGGAGAGTTTGTCATATTTGTGCAGAATCTCCTCCTTGCCTTTTAGGAGTTTGTGTGTCTTTCTTCTTAGGAATATGAGTCAACTTGTCTTATCTCTTATTAGCTTTATCTCTTAGCTTGGTTTTCATCCTTATCTCTTAGCTTTATTTTGACTTTATCTCTTAGCTAAATTGTAAGCTGCTGATTTGACTCATACAGTCACGATTTAAACATTAACTCCATATTAACTTATTTGCACTAATTTAATTTTTTAGAAATACATGATGATTTAATATAGTGTCAAATCAAAAATTAGATTCCACACTTAAATCATATTTAATAAAATATTTTGCATGTTAAATTTAGTTATTAAGAATGAGTTGAGTTTTTTTTTTTTATTCTTTTTTATAGAAATAGACTTATTTTATTAATGAACCGAAGTTACAAATGTGACTTATCAATATAAGAAAAATCTAAATTATAAGTCAACTACGCATCAGCTCTAGGGCTTCCTTACACACAAATTGTTTCGTAGCAGACATTATTTTAACTTCTAAAAAACTCTCTCATAAACAGAGAAAGTACTCTATAAAAACAGAACTAAAGGGTCCCTCAGTCCTTTCAGGAAAGATGAGTACAGGACACTGCTATGGACATCAAATCTAATAGCCTATTTCTATTTTATTACTAATTAAAAATAAAATTACACTTAAATACAAAAAACAACTACAGAATCCCAAGCATAAGAATGAGTTGAGTTTAATCTGCATTAAAAAAACTGTTAAAATATAAATTAAATGTAAATTAATACCTTCGAGAGTCGCTCCAAAACTTCAGTAAGAAAGGAGGCCAGCATCCATAGCACGGTGCGTAAAGGGATTTGACGGAAGGCAAAAAAATTGTGCGTCATCCAGCAGATAAAAAATGGTCATTATTTTGTAGAAATAATTTGTCATAATTTTTTAAAAAAATAAATTTATAAATTAACACTTAGATGTTTATTATATATTGAAATCATATAATAGTAATGTTCTTTTTCTCTCTTTGTTTCATCCTTTCATTTATTTACATTTTAATTGTTATTACTTTACAACTTCTAATCAGACTGATTTTTTCTTTTCTTTTTTTTTGCATAAAAAAACTTTCCGTTACTAGAACGGTACAATCAGTATATCATATCCTGACCAATTCTTTAGATCTAGATAATTTGAAACGATGAGTTGATTATTAGTTTTATAGTTATTAGTTCATAACGTCCCATTATTTTAATCCTAATTTGAAAATTTTATTTTAAAATAAAAATAATTTATAATTTAATATATTATATCAAATCAATTTATAAATAAATTTTTTTATATTAGATCAGTTTGCCATCATTAAGATGAACATAGCGTGTCATAATTAGTGGCAAGAAAACGTAGTTCAAGAAGTTTTTATTCCTTACTTCTTCGATGCTGTTTATAACTTTGTTTTTTACTCGAATCATATGTTCTCTGTGAAAAGGATAGTGTCGGTTGCTTTGAGGGAGCCCTCGCCTTTTCATTTCAAATTTAAAGAATAATGTTTGTTATTTTAAATTTCGTTCCCTCGACAAAATACATAATGATTTTTTACGCAACTCAAGTATTGATACTGGCTAGGCTCGCAATACACCTCTTCACAGTTCACACATCTCTAATTTCTATCTCTTTTTTTTTTTTTTTTTTTNTGTCTGAAACGAAAAACATAATGCAAATAAACATAATTATACAGATATTATACAGATGAAAGAGGTGGGTCTTTTTCACTGTAGACTGACAAAAATTAGAAAGGTGGAATTTGAATTAAAGGGATATTATCATAGGCTTGCGTCGCTGCTATCCAGTGCGCCAGGTTGTGCGTGCATCGATTTGAAGATCGATGTATTTTCCTAATTTTTCAGTCTTTGAAAGATTGGAGATGATGCTTGATCTCTAATTTCTATCTTATTTATATTACACAACTGTTGCAACTTGAAAAAAATAACTACTTTTTTTTTTTTTTAAATCTTAACATGGACGTTGCAACTATTGTTCATCATGTTTGTAAATGTATTGAGTCTCGTTTCAGATATAAATTTACGGATGGATAGAAACCTTCAACAATTAGACAGAACAATCAACATATATTCTAATACGTTTGTTTTCACAAATAAATCATTTCATAAATAATATAATTTTTATAAATTTTAAAATAAAAATAATATTTTATTTAGTTTTTAATTTTTATCTATTTTATCTCGTTTCGCGTACAAACAACGCTGCACCTGATGGAATAATTATTGACACCTGGATAGGCGAAAATGTACGCTGTATTATTATTGGTGTAGGATCGAGTTTCATGCTGCCCTTAGAAGTAATTATGCTTTTCTACCGAGAGTACCCTTGGTGTAGTATCTAAGATTAAAAAAGCAAATGGATAACAAAAAGAAATTTACTAAGAAAGAATTAGGTATCTTTTGTGAACAGTTTGGTTATACTCCATTATTGACTCCTTTAAGAAGACACCAAAAGGAAAAAAGAAATTATAAAAATTATTTTAGCAAAACACGAAAATATAAAAGACCTTATAAAAAGATAAAGATAAACAAATATAAAATAAACCAATAAAAAATACAAAAAATATAAGAAAAAGAAAAAACAAATTGTTTGTTATAAATGTGAAAAAATTGGACATTACAAGTCAAATTATAAGGTTAAACAATAGATTAATGAATTGACCATGTTGATCACCAACTTCACCACCCGGAGAATCCTCATCAACAATAGGACCTCCGCGGACATCCTATTTTGGAAAGCTTTCACTAAGATGGGAATAGACGCTTCTCGGCTACATCCAACCCCCAAGCCACTGAAGGGCTTTTCCGTGGATATGGTTCATCCTATTGGAACGATCGCCCTGTCGGTCCTCACAGGCAGCGCTTCTTGTATTGCCTCAATCGTGGTGAACTTCCTGGTGGTGAGGACTCCATCATCCTACAACGCCATCATCAGAAGGCCCACCCTCAACAACTTGCTGGTGGTTACGTCGACCTACCACCTCAAGATGAAATTTCCAACTTCCCATGGAGTGGCAGACATTCGAGGTGAACAGGTCCTAGTGTGGAAATGTTAAGTCCAAGAACTGAAGCAGAAAGATGGTGGGGGCACCCCGAACGGCACCTCCAGAAGAGAGTAGAGCCTACACCACTTAAGGAGCCCTGGAAGGCCTTAAAGGGTTGTTTGCTTTCAAAACTCTCCTCAACCCATCTCAACTCATCTCATCTTCATCATTACAACTTTTTTAAATTCCTATACAAAATATAATAATATTTTCTTTTTTCAAATCTTAAAAAAATCTTCCCAAATTCCCATACCAAAATATAATAAACAATCTTATTTTCTCAAATCCTAAAAGAATCTTCCCAAATTTTTATACCAAATAATCTTACTTTTTCAAATCCCAAAACAACATTATCAAATTCTTACACAAAATATAATAAATAATCCAATTTTTTCAAATCTTAAAATAATAATAATATTAAAAAATAATATTCATAAAATATCTTATTTTACTATTCACAAACCATCTCAACTCATCTCAACTCTCCTTTCAATACAAATGGCCCCGTAGACTCACCCGACGGGGCTCGAGCAGGAGTAGGAGGGTGCATGGTCCCAGAGGCAAAGGCAAACCAGGTGAAAGCTCCTCGGCTGAAGGCTCCATGTCCCCTTATTTTGTAATTCGCTATTTGAATACTGTAAATTCTTGTTGTTTAATAAAATGCACGATTTTCCAAAACAATGCACCGCACCTGCTTTGAACTTTTGCATTGTCGACAAAACACCGACAAGACGATCTCCAATTAACATAATCTACAACGAAAAATTATCGTCAAATCAATGCCTACCTTCCTTGCGATGTCAACGGGTAGGAGCAGGTCTAGTTTCAAATTGTTTGAACAACGTACCTCTCGCGGGATCAAAGGGAGGGCTAAGCT